>PVJS01064017.1:0-10341 GCA_004027185.1 Glis glis | reverse complement strand
GTAGTGCAGAGGTAGAACGCCCCTGGGTTCAATCCCTGGTACCGCAAAAAAAAAAAAAAAAAGAATTTAGAAGTTCTGACATACGAGTTTAAAAGAATGAAATGAGAGTTCCCAGATTGGGGGAAGACATTTGCAAATTGTATATCTCATAAAGCATTTGTATCCATAATATATAAACAACCTTCAAAACTCAATCGTAAGAAAACGAACCACACAATAAAATACTGGACTAAAGATTTGAACATGTCACCAAAGATAGATGGATGGCAGATAATCTCATGAAAAGAAGCTCCCCATCATAGCCACCAGGGAAGTGTAAATGAGGTACCACAATCAGATAGATACCACTGTTTGAATGGCCAAAATTCAAAAGATTGACCATACCAAGTGTTGGTGAATTTGTAGAAGAACTAGAACTCTAATAGACTGATGGTGGGAGTGTAAAATGGTATAATCAGTTTGGAAAATGGTTTGACAGTTTCTTAAAAATTGAGATATACATTTACCATGATTTCCAGCCAGCCTGCTTTCGGCATTTACAGAAGAAAAATGAGTATATATTGTCCATATATGTATAGATTTGTACACAATTCTTCATAGCAGCTGTTTTTGTGTGTGTGTGTGTGTGGTACTGGGGATGGAACCCAGGGGCATTCCACCTCTGAGCTACACCCCCAGCCCTATTTTACTCTTTATTTTGAAACAGGGTCTCACTAAGTTGCAGAGGGGCTCACAAGGTAGCTGAGGCTGGCCGCGAACCCGGATCCTCCGGTCTCAGCCTCCCAAGTACTGGGATTACAAGTGTGCGCCACTATGCCCGGCTCATAGCAGCTTTTTAATAATAGCCCAAAGCTGTCCACAAACTAAATATTGTATTCATTAAAAAAATACTGCTTGGGAATATGAAGGAACTATTTAAACATACAACATGGGTAAATATGAAAATATGCTTGAATGAAAGAAGTTAGAAGAAAATAGCATATTTGCATGAAAATGCAAGTTAATTTACAGTGACATTAAACACATCAGTGGTTTTCTGGGACTCGAAAAGGATGGAAGGGACTACAGAGGAGCACAAAGAAAATTATGGGAACCATAGATATGTTTACTTTGTGTGTGTGTATGTGTGTGTATGTGTTACTGGGGATTGAACCCAGGGCACTACCTCTGAGCTACACCCCCAGCCCTATTTTATTTTATTTTTTATTTTGACACAGGGTCTCAGTAGGTTGCTGAGAGTCTTGCTATGTTGCTGAGGCTGTCCTTGAACCTGTGATATTCCTGTCTCAGCCTCTCAGCCTCCCAAGTACTGGGACTACAGGTATATGTTGCCATGCCCTGCTCCCCCAGCCCTATTTTTGTTTCTTATTTATTTATTTATTTATTTATTTATTTATTTTTGTGGTACTGGGGATTGAACCCAGGGGCATTCTACCTCTGAGCTACACCCCCAGCCCTATTTTTTATCCTTTATTTTGAAACAGGGTCTCACTAAGTTGTGGAGGGCCTCACTAAGTAGCTGAGGCTGGCCACGAACCCAGATCCTCCGGTCTCAGCCTCCCAAGTACTGGGATTACAAGCGTGCACCACCACGCCCAGTTTGTTTCTTATTTTGAAACAGCGTCTTGCTAAGGTGTCGAGGGCCTAAGTGGCTGAGGCTGGCCTTGAACCTGAGATCCTTCTGTCTCAGCCTCCCATGTAGCTGGGATTATAGGCATCATGTCTGGCTATGACATCTCTTCTAGTTGTTTGCTAACACATATTTTTCAGGTTAATTTTTTAATATGTAACCTTTAGAAACTTAGGATTTTAGGCAACATTTCTCTGAATCCTTGAAAAAACATATATAAGGCAACCCTCGCTTTGTCTTTTAATAGGGAGTGTCGGAGTTGGCGTCTGTGGGTTGTAAAGTAAAGTACCTTGGAGTTTCAACTCCTGGACGCACTTTTTAAGTTTATCTGGGTAGAAAATGAAAAACTTGTAGTTGACGCCCATATTCTAGAGGTTAAAGTTCCAACCCTGACACCGAGGCACCCAGGGTAGGAATCTCATGCTCACTTGGACACAAATTGGATCAGAATCTCACTTGCCTTGTGGTGAATCATTGACATTTGGAATTCTGGGCTAGAACTGGGAGAAAGGGGATTCTAAACCAGGAAGTGATGCCTCAGTTATTTCAGAGAACTTGGAAATGAATCACCGCTTCCTGTTCTCTGACAGCTCTTTGGTGTTGCTATTGAATCGTTCATTCTGAGATATTTGGCATTACAGGCAATTACAGTCTGGGCAACCACCTCCCTAGTGTATAATTCCCTGTGTCTAAATAATACAGAATTCAGAAAACAGGAACAAACTACTTTTCCAGAGACAAAAAAGTGATGTAAAATAATTCATATAATTTCCACAAAGCTTATTTAAATCTTTCCACTAATTTCCTCAGTTTCTAGAAAGAAAGATCACATTGTGTCCATTCTTCACCCTTATAGTTCTGTACTGGAAAGGTAGGTTTTACAGCCTCCTCCTCCTCCTCTTCCTCCTCCTCTTCTTCTTTACCTCTAGTCTACATCCCTAGGCCCTCCCCCCACTTTTTTTTTTTGCGGTACCAGGGATTGAACCCAGGGGAGTTCTACCTCCGTGCTATACCCCCGGCGCTATTTTTTTTATACTTCATTTTGAAACCGGGTCTCACGAAGTTGCAGAGGGCCTCACTAAGTAGAGAGAGAGAGAGAGAGAGAGAGAGAGCTGAGGCTGGCCACGAACCCGGATCCTCCGGTCTCCACCTCCCAAAGTACTGGGATTACAAGCGTGCGCCACCACGCCCGGCTCCCTAGCCCTTTTTGTTTTATTTACTTATTTAATTTTTTTTGTGGTACTGGGAATTGAACCCAGGGGCATTCTACCTCCAAGCTACACCCCCAGCCCTATTTTTTATTCTTTATTTTGAAACAGGGTCTCACTGAGTTGCAGAGGGCCTCACTAAATAGTTGAGGCTGACCGCGAACCTGCGGTCCTCCTGTCTCAGCCTCCCAAGTACTGGGATTACAAGCGTGCACCACCATGTCCAGCTCTATTTTTTTTTTTTTATTTTGAAACAGGGTCTCACTAAGTTGCTGGGGTTAGTCTTGCTAAGTTACAACTCACTGGCCTCCAACCTGTGATCCTCCTGTCTCAGCCTCCCAAGTACTCGTATTACAGGCATGTGGCACCACGCCCGGCTGGTTTTACTGCATCTTCTAACAGGAAGATGTCATGGAGACTATAACTTGAGATATAGGCATGGAAGGGAACCCATGGTGGCCACCGGTAGGAAGGTAATCTAGAAATGAAAGGTCTGGACTTGGCTGACTCTCTGGGTTCCGAGCCCAGCCCTACCACTTGCTGTGAGGCTTATGACCTCAGTTTCTTTAACTGTAAAGTGGAAATTGTAATCATCCCAACCTCATAGAGCTCCTGTGAGGACTAAACGAGACAATCTATGTAGAACTTAGGAGAGGGCTTGGTCGATACCCAACACGCGTGAGTGTTTATTGTTAAAAGGGTGAGGGAAGCTGGGTGTGGTGGCACACGCTTATAATCCCAGTATTTGGGAGGCTGAGATCTGAGGTTCCAGGTTCGCGGCCAGCCTCGGCTACTTAGTGAGGCCCTCTGCAACTTCGTGAGACCCTGTTTCAAAATAAAGAATAAAAAATAGGGCCGGGGGCGTAGCGTGGAGGTAGAATGCCCCTGGGTTCAATACCCAGTACTGCAAAAAAAAAAAGGGTGAGGGAAGTCTCACTTGGTTGTTTGTGTGCGTGCTTTGCGGTTTTTGGATGGGGAATTTGGGGGAGATTTTATGATGCGTTTTTTATATACTTTTATTGGTGTGATGTAATTATGCATCATCATGAGATTCAAAGTGATACAGACGCGCATGCGCACATCCCCTGGTGTATCCCCCTCCCTAGACCCGCCCCTCCTCCCCTTAGGTTAGAGAGATTGAGAGTGAAACCTGGTAGGGATGTGGCCTTATTTGAACCGTTCCCTTCCTCAATCCTCGCTTTTCCCCTTCCCATGAGGCGTGTTGAATAATCTTTAGGTGTTCTCGATTGGGTGCGGTGAGTTCTAGTCAGAAGACCGTAGGATGGCGTGCCTGTGTCTGCTCAGGAGTCAGATTTAAAACTTCATCTCTGAGCCGGGCGTGGTGGCACACGCTTATAATCCCAGTACTTGGGAGGCTGAGACCGGAGGATCCGGGTTCGGGGCCAGCCTCAGCGACTTAGTGAGGCCCTCCGCAACTTCGTGAGACCCGGTTTCAAAATAAAGTATAAAAAATCGGGCCGGGGGTGTAGCGCGGAGGTAGAACGCCCCTGTGATCAATCCCCGGTACCGCAAAAATAAATAAATAAATAAATAAATAAATAAATAAATAAATAAAATAAAAAACTTCATCTCTGCTTCAGGCAAACATAAAGATGGTGCAGAAGGCAAAGGAACCCTGGACAAGGAGGTTCTCTAGAGCTGCAGGTCTTGTCTTCCTGGGATCCTCTGATTTCAGGGGTGGCAGTGTGGCTGAATGACACCCAACATCCTGGGAACTAGACACCTCATCCAAAGATGGTGGCGGAGGCATGCGAGAGAGTGCTCCAAATGGCACATCGTATTTCTCACTGTGGATCTTCCTGGAGCTGCCTGGTACTTGTCCTTCAGGAGGCTGTTTGTTTGTTTGTTTTGTTTTTTTGTGGCACTAGGGATTGAACCCAGGGACATTCTATGTCTGAGCCACACCCCCAGCCCTATTTTATTTTGAAACAGGGTCTTGCTAAGTTGCTGAGGGTCTCACTAAGTTGCCGAGACTAACCTTGAACCTGTGATCCTCTTCTGGAGTCCGTTTTTTTGTCTGTTCCTTGATTCTTTGCACCAACACCCTGAAATCCCCTCCCTTCCACACTTCCAGTACATTCCTTTTTTTTTTTGGACAATTTTTTTTTGCCAGAGTTGGTTTTTTGTTGTTTTGCTTACAATCAAAATACCTTAACTGGCACAAATAACAAGTAGGTACATTAAGTATTTCCAATGTCAGTAGGTAAGGAGACACAAATGAAGTCAAGAGTCATGGAAGTCAGAAAATTCCTCCTTAAAAGCTTTGCTTCTCCAGGCATGGTGCATGCCTGTAATCCCAGTACTTGGGAGGCTGAGACAGGAGGATTGCAGGTTTGAGGCCAGCCTCGCCAATTTAGTGAAACCCTATTTCAAAATAAAAAATAAGCTGGGAGTAGTGGCGCATGCTTGTAATCCCAGTACTTGGGAGGTTGAGACCGGAGGATCTGGGTTCACCGCCAGCCTCAGCTACTTAGTGAGGCCCGGTTTCAAAATAAAGAATAAAAAAATAGGGCTGGGGGTGTAGCTCGGAGGTGGAATGCCCCTGGGTTCAATCCCCAGTACCACCACCACCACACACACACACACACACACACACACACACACACAATCTCTTCTGAGATTCATAAGAAGAAATGCACTTTGACCGATTTGGATAGGAGATGGGAGAGTCTTTAGGCTGGCTGTTACTGGTCTACTCCAAATACAAGGGGAGCGTGTTGATGGGAAGTGGGAGGGGTTATTGTCCATGTGCCAGAGATGGACATTACCAGCAGACAAAAGACTAACAGAAAATCAAAGGCTTTCAAAGGAGTGGAACTTCACCATCATCGCCACCAAGAGGTTAAAAGTCGTGTTCTTGCAGGGCACCGTGTCGCACAACTGTAATCCCAGGACCTGGGAGGCTGACACAGGATTGCGGGTTCAAGGCCAGCCTCAGCAATTTAGTGAGACTCTGTTTCAAAATGAAAAGCAGAAAGGTCAGGGGGTGTAGCTCAGAGGTAGAACACCCCTGGGTTCAATCCCCAGTGCAAAATACAAAAAAAGTGGTGTTTGTTAAGTATTTATACTGCATTAAATCATCTTATCACCTTATATGTTTGTTGAGGGTGATGACATATCTCATATTTCTTCTCTATTTAAAAATTATAAGGTGATAGCCGGGCGTGGTGGCGAACGCTTGTAATCCCAGTACTTGGGAGGCTGAGACCTGAGGATCCGGGTTTGCGGCCAGCCTCAGCTACTTAGTGAGTCCTTCCACAACTTAGTGAGACCCTGTTTCCAAATAAAGAATAAAAAATAGGGCTGGGGGTGTAGCTCGGAGGTAGAATGCCCCTGGGTTCAATCCCCAATTCTGGAGCTGGCGGTCTAGCTCATTTTGAGGGCTGAACCCCCAGTGAGGGCTGTGCTGAAAAGAGGACTCTGAACCAACTCCAGGCTCAGTGGGAAGGAGCCGCAGTTGGTGAGAGGCACCGTCTGCAGTGGGTGAGGAAGTTTCATTTGGCCATGGCTGTCATCTTTGGTTCTTTGCCCCCCTTAACTAAAATGTAAACCTCTCTGAGAGTCAGATCTGTGTTAGTCACCATCTGGTTGCCCCAACGCCCAGCACAACACCCAGCACAAACCCAGCACCTTAATGTTCTCAATAAACATGTGCGGAAATGAGTGAGGACAACAAAGAAGAAATTCACAGTAGAATCTGAGCCGTGCTTTTTTCTTTGCCTGCCTGCTTCTCTCTCTCTCTCTCTCTCTCTCTTTCTTTCTTTTTCTTTCGTACTGGGGATTGAACCCAGGGGCATTGTACCTCCGAGCTACACCCCCAGCCCTATTTTTTTTTAATTTTATTTTGAAACAGAATCTTACTAGGTTGCTGAGAGTCTCACTATTTGCTGAGGCTGTCCTCCAACCTGCGATCCTCCTGTCTCAGCCTCCGGCACGTACTAGGATTATAGGCGTGCGCCACCACGCCCAGCTCTGAGCTGTGCTTTGAGGGTGGGTGACTGGATGTGAGAGCAAAGTCTCTAGGGACAGAAAATAGTGGGAAGGAAAGTTGTAGGGCAATGAGGAAGAGAAAGCCTTTCTCAGGGTGTAGTGGGAAATAGCATTGTGAAAAGGAAAGAATTGGAGCCCAGAGGTAAAGGTTGAACTAAGAGCTTTGAGCCATGACCTCAAGAAGGAGACTGAAGTGTAGTTTAAGGGAACAAACAAACTCAAAAAATGAGAGAGTAGCGGGCGCGGTGGCGCACACCTGTCATCCCAGTACTGGGGAGGCTGAGACAGGAGGCTCACAGGTTCAAGACCAGCATCGGCAATTTAGCAAGACCCTGTTTCAACATAAAAAATAAAAAGGACTGGGGGTGTAGCTCAGAGGTAGAATGCCCCTGGGTTCAATCCCCAGCACCAAAAAAAAAAAAAAAAGACAAGAGAAAATGCAGGTGCATAAGGCATCAGCTTTTGGAGTGCTTCCCTCTAGAATTTTAAAATAGAGACTCCTTTAGGCAGTGTGTGTAGTTTTGAACTGCGATGCAGTAACATCACTGTTGTCAACCCGAACTTTGAAACAATAAGAAAAGCAACAAATATTGGATTAAGAAGCCTATCATGTCTCACGTTCCTACTTCAGATTTATTTCAGGCCAACTTCTTTGAGAAGTTATAACCCTGTTTGATATCTTACCATCTGTAAGAATGCTGTTACAAAAATTGAGAGTTCCATTTCTTAAGCCTCATTAATTCCTGAATTCCTCCTGTCTGTCGCTTGTGTTTCTTGTTCTCTTTGGAAGCCTATTACCAGGCCGCTCCGCAAGTTACAGCGCGGAGCTCCCGCGATCTGGGTCAAGACTCCTTTGAAGTCCAACTAGCTTAAAGGGACTTGATGCTCAGTGTACCTGGTTTTGGTGGGATATCAGATAAACCTGCAGACATCTTACACTATATATATATATAGTATATATAGGAGATTGGGTAAATTACTTTTTTTCCTATACATGTAATACATTAGAAATTTCCTAACACAGCTGGGTGTGGTGGCGCATGCTTGTAATCCCAGTACTTGGGAGGCTGAGACAGGAAGATCCGGGTTCGCGGCCAGCCTCAGCTACTTAGTGAGACCCTCTGCAACTTAGTGAGACCCTGTTCCAAAATAAAGAATAAAAAATAGGGCTGGGGGTGTAGCTCAGAGGTGGAATGCCCCTGGGTTCAATCCCTAGTACTGCAAAAAAAAAAAAAATCCTAACTCTTGGTGCACACCTGTAATCCCAGCTGTTTGGGAGGCTGACAGGAGGATCTTGGATTCGAGGCCAGCCTGAGCAATTTAGTAAGGCCCTGTCTCAAAATAAAATAAAATGGGCTGGGTGTTTAGCTCAGTGGTGGAGTAATTGTCTGACATATAAGGAGGCCCTTGGTTCAGTCCCCCACACTGGAAAGAAAAAAACTAATCCTAACTTTATTGACTGGTTCACCTTGAATGTTATTGTACTTAGATTGTTCTGCCCTGCCTCTTTCCAGAAAGCCTTGTCCATTTCTGTTTCTCCTATTACTGCTCAGCTTGTAACCTTTAAACTGAAGATGAATGAAAAGATATTGGGAAGCTGGGTGTGGTGGCACACGCCTAGTAATCCCAGTACTTGGGAGGCTGAGACAGGAGGATCACAGGTTCAAGGACAGCCTCAGCAAGTAGTGAGACTCTCAGTAACCTAGCAAGACCCTGTATCAGAATGAAAATAAGAAGCCAGGCGTGGTGGCACATACTTGTAATCCCAGTACTTGGGAGGCTGAGAGCAGAGGATCCGGGTTCACGGCCAGCCTCAGCTACTTAGTGAGGCCCTCCGCAACTTTGTGAGACCCTGTTTCAAAATAAAGAATAAAAAATAGGGCTGGGGGTGTAGCCTGGAGGTAGAATGTCCCTGGGTTCAATCCCTGGTATTGAAAACAAATAAAAATAAAAATAAAATAGGGCTGGGGGTGTAGCTCAGAGGTAGAATGTGCCTGGGTTCAATCCCCAATACCACAAAGAAAAAAAAAAAAAAGAAACTGGAAGCATTTGTCTGGAGGAAGGGAAGGGGTAAAAAGGTATGAAGAAGCCACAGGCTCAGAGGCCCCCAGGCTACATCCTCCACACTGCCCGGCAGCTCGAGAGCAGCGAGCAGCTGGCTTTCCTGTGGCTGCCCCCTGTGCCTTGCGAGGGTCAAGGATTTTCCTGCCCTTTGGCAGGGCTGTAGCGGGCAGCAGTGTTTTATCCTTGGAGGCATGGCAGGTCCATCGTTGTACCCCTCTGGGCGTCATGAGGACGTCACGCGGGAGGCCAGAGGGACGGTGTGAGCCAAGCCTTATGCGCTGTCCCTCTTCGCCTTGCTGTCCCTTCAGTCCTTCCACACTTACAACCTGAAGCTTTTGGGTTACAAGGTTGAAAAGCACCTGTTAGGTGTAAGACAGGGATATGGGGAGAGCCCTGGGCTTAGGGGCTTGTGAGAAGAGACAAGCTGTCCCCCTCCCCACCCCGCCCTTTGACCTTTGGGTTCAACCATGCAGTGAGCAGCTCTGGCTCTGTGCAGCCATTCATTTTTTGTTTGTTTGTTTGTTTGTTTGCGGTACCAGGGATTGAACCCAGGGGTGTTCTACCTCCAGGCTACACCCCCGGCCCTATTTTTTATCCTTTATTTTGAAACCGGGTCTCACGAAGTTGCGGAGGGCCTCACCAAGTAGCTGAGGCTGGCCGCGAACCCTGATCCTCTGGCCTCAGCCTCCCAAGTATTGGAATTACAAGCGTGCACCACCACGCCCTGCTCTACTTTTTATTTTGAAACAGGGTCTTGCTAAGTTCCTGAGGGTCTTGCTAAATTGCTGAGGCTGGCCTCAAACCTGCAATCCTCCTGTTTCAGCCTCTCAAGTACTGGGATTACAAGGGTGCACCACCACACTTGGCTTCCAAGAATTTCTGTTTCTGTGTTCTTCAAGCTTTTGGTCTTCATTGCTTTCTCTTATTCTCATTTTCTCTTAAGCTCACGTCTGTGTGAGTGTGCCTGCGTGTACACATACACTGTCACACCCACCTGTTTCTGCCTCCTTCTCACATTTCCATTGTATATGATACAGCCGTCTTGGCAGTCTAGAAACTTCCAGCTCAAAGTCACATATGATATATATTGAGTGACCACTATAATAGGTGGTATAGCCAGGTGTGGTCCTTGGGAGGCTGAGATGGGAGTATCATAGGTTCAAGGCCAGCCTCAGCAATTTAGGGAGACCCTCAGCCACTTAGTGAGACCCTCAGCAACTTAGAGAGACCCTGTTTCAAAATAAAAAATAAAAAGGGCTTGGGTTTTTGCTCGGGGGTAAAATGTTCTGGGTTCAATCCCCACTATCCCCTCCCCCTGAAAAAATAAATGGTATAAAGTAAATAGATAAACTTCTTTAAATATAGATGCTTTTCCAAGAACTATGTGTGTGTGTGTGTGTGTGTGTGTGTGTGTGTGTGTGTGTGTGT
>PVJS01064016.1:0-10344 GCA_004027185.1 Glis glis | reverse complement strand
ATGATTGTAATTATAGACACACATACATGAATAATTAGCAAGAAGCAATAAAGTCATGCTTTTAATATTTATTAGATGGCTTTTTAAATTTGAGGTAACTGTATCACTTGGATGAGGATTTTCCATGAATAAAGTTCTAGAATTTTTTTTAATTTGCATTTTCCATCAGCATATACAACCATATTGTAAAGCAGCTGCAAATGGATTTTGTGGAGCAAAGTGATGAGACTTACATAAAAACTAAGATCAGTTATATAAACACTGCGGAGCCTCCTACAGTAATTAGCAGGTCACTTTTACTTGACAAATTGCTAGTTTAAAAAAAAATTCTCTATCTCAGAGAGAAATTCAATTAGGGACCTGAAGTCCCCATTGCCTGAGCAACAGTCACATACACCTGGTCTCTGTCTAGGTGCTTGATATTATCTATAAGTGAGTGACAGAAAAGTCCAGGCTAACAAAGGCTCACTCTGTTCCTGTCAGGAGGCACTGGTGTATCTTCCTTATTAGAAGAACCCAGGAGTTTTCTCTGTAGAAGTAGAGTCCTAGAGTAGGTAATAGCATTTTCTCTTTTTTAACCACTTATATTCCTGAATCCAAGTCGATCTCACCCCGTATCATGGAAATGCCTGCCCCCTTTTGGCCCAAAACAAGCAACTTAATTTACAATGGCCTGTCTTTCTCCACCTGTTTCTGTTTTGAATTATTATCCTATGGGCAGTTCTCAGAGTAAACAGAAAATTAATTATCATGATGCAAAATTTCAGTCCCCAGGAGATTCCTATGTTTTGTTGTTATTCACAAAAAAAGACCTTGGAAGTAGTATATTATTTTCATTTTCTGGAAAAAGAAAAGACTTTGTTCAAAGTACTTTAAGTTTAAATGTGCATGTCATCAACTCTCACAAGTTTATTACTTCTTCCTGGGATCAAATAAGTAATAACAGTAGCACAGGACTCATAAGTTTAAATAAGGTTGCATGTTACATGTTAACTCTGCAAATGTATACTCATTTAAAAACTGATTTTTCCATATGTCATAACTCTTAAAGATATCACAAATTATTGATGCTTAGGTAAAAGATAAAAGCACTCATTCTGCATAAATTGTATGCATAAATTGCATAAATCTAATTTATCTAACTTAGCACTCGATTTAGATACTATGATCAGGGAATACTGTTTTGTAAAAAATTATACCATAGGATAATTCTTCATAGGATATGAAGAATAAGAAATACCTAAGGGCAAAAATAGCTGATTCGATCATGAATGTGAATAATCAAGAAATGTCAAAAAAGCTGAAGTTTTGGCAGAAAAATAGAATGATTTAAAGCCGGTGTCAGGTTGGTCAAATGCTCACTTTTGATTCTGTGATTAGGAATGAGAATTAGGTTGCAATTCCTATTTCAAGGAGGAGAAAAAATAGCTCTTCGTGCCTTTGCCCTGAAAAGGTGATTATTTAATCAAGAATGACATTGGGTTTACTTTTTTTTATTGGTACTGAGTGCTTACATTGAGATTTGATGGCACACCATTTCTTTTGCAGACTGAAAAAGTTTTGTTGAGTCTTCCTGGATCTCAAGAGCTCATTTCAATGCTTCCGCCCTCAGCTTGACTAAAGTTTAGACAGGCTTCTTTCTGACTCTTAGCCCTGAACTCCACTTTCTTAGAGAATTTAACATTAGAAATTTGGAATTATAAATTCTTTATCTTCCTCTTTGAGATGTAAATTTTTTAAAAAGCTGCATCTAGGATTTAAACACAGGGGTGTCCTCAACTTCATAAAGAAAGCTAACTCCCTAGCCTCTCAGTGTTTTGGGGAGGGAGCCTGACTTCACTGAGATCCTAGCAACATGTGAAGCCACCTCCTCCCAAGAAGACTGAATTTTCCCTTAGGTAAGATCAATTAGCAAAAAATGGTGAACTAAAATTCCACCCCATTTGTTTTTTTTTTTTTTTTGTAGTACTTGGGATTGAATGCAGGTGCTTCCTACTTCCAAGTTATACCCCCAACCATTCCAATTTTTTCATTTTGAAAGAGGGTCTCCCTAAGTTGCTTAGGCTGGCTTCGAACCTGTGACCCTCCTGTCTCAACCTCCCAAGTACTGGAATTACAGATATGTGGAACCATGCCAGCCTTCCTCTATTTGAGCAGGGAGCTTGGGAGAGTTTTACCTAGGGCTATGCGCTTGTATGTCCCTATCTCTCTGAACTTCATCATGATATATGATTACAATGTACCAAAAAAATATATACTGAACTTATGTTTGGGGAGGGGGGTAGTTTTTCTCTCTTAAAGCAAGAACCTGAATAAAGTTATCTTTGTCTTTTTAATTTTAGCTAATTCATTAACAGCCAAATGTATGGTGTCATAAAACTTAGTTTGTGTGATATAGGATGATATTGCAATTTTTTGTTCAAATTTGCTATCCATAATCTCTTTCTAAAACTCTTTTCATATCTAGGTATTTTTTGTGATATTTACTTATTTTAGTTTATTCTCCCATGTGCAGAAGAATAAGGTTTGGGCTTAGAGTAAGAGTTTTTAAAATTCTCTTGTGCCATGTGTACTTTTAAGACTCTGGTAAAACCTGCAAATAAAGCAAAAAATTTAATCCATAAAATAAAATACATAAGATTAAAGAGGAAGCAAATTGTATTAAAATACGAAAATAGTGGTATGGCAATTATTTGCTTCCCCACACATTAATTAATACGATATAAGATATATTTGCAGTTTTTTGTTTGTTTTTGATACTGGAGATTGAACTCGGGGGGTGGGGGGTCCTAACTTTTTTTGTGTGTGTGGTACTGAGAATTGAACCCAGAGGCACTCTGCCTTTGAGTTACACCCCCAAAACTTTTTATTTTTCATTTTGAAACAGGGTCTCTCCAGATTGCTGAGACTCTTGCTAAGATGCTGAGGCTGGTCTTGAGCCTTTGATCTTCCTGTCAGCTTCCCAAGTACTAGGACTACCAGCATGTGCTACCATGCTCGGCTCACCACCAGCCCATTTTTATTTTTTTTTTTCAGGTTGCTGAGGCTGCACATAAATACTGCACATAAATACTTGTGATCCTACAACCTCAGCCTCCCATATACTGGAATTACAGTCATATGCCATGACACCCAACTATAGTTATGGATTTCTTAGGAGCAATAACATTGAAGTGGTGATTAGTGATATTTTGGTACAGCTGCCAAAACAAGCTAAAGCAAAACAAAAAAGAAAAGAAAACAGGTAATTTCTTTTCATAAATGTCAACAGATTTGTAATACAGCTGTGGGGTTTTTATGTGTATTTATAATTAAAGGAAATGTTAAATTTCTGTTGGTGATTAGCAAAAAAAAATCATGCAGTTGTTTCCTATTCATATATTGCTTGACACTCAATGAAAGGAAGGGATGAGTGCTTTGATTCTAGACCAGGTATGCCACTTTGACCTATTGTATTTTCTTATCATTAATGAATTTGTGCAGGAGATTGTACCTGAATCACCACAGAAATAAACTATAAATCTTTGTCATATATCTTCCTTATATCATGGAAACAGTGCTAGGACAGAAATTCAAAAGGTTGGAATGCGAACACAATTTCATCACATCCTTATTTTCACAAACCTCTAACTGTATGCACATAACATATACTTACTCATCTGGCTATGCTAAGTTCAAATACTTTATGGACAAGCTGTTGGCTCTAAGTGGTATTTTTGTAGTGCGAGATAAGGAAAGAGTCCCCAAGAGGAAAAATGGTTTAGTAATAGCAGAGATACTTCAAGGATCACTTACATGTTCTTTAACCTCGTGAATACATGAACTGTTATAAAAACTCCCCCTGGAACAGCGTATAAAGCTGTTTTTTTATGTATTAAAATGACATTACAGGTTTCTCTCAAATGCTGGCTGTTTTGCAGTCTCCATTTTGTATAGATTTTTTTCAATCAAAATGTTGAATAGACTTTATACATTGTACACATGTTTCAACTTACCATACTGTACCCCATACATATATACAATTCTTATTTGTCAATTAAGAATTAAAATTAATAAAAATGTAAACAAATGTAATCAACTGTAATTAAAAAAGAAGTGTTACATTTTATAACTATTTTTTTGTGGTACTGGGGATTGAACCCAGGGGCATTCTACCTCTGAGCTATACCTCCAGCCCCGTTTTTTATTCTTTATTTTGAAACAAGGTCTCACTAAGTTGTGGAGGGCCTAAGTAACTGAGGCTGACCATGAACCTGCCATCCTCCGGTCTCAACCTCCCAAGTACTGGGATTACAAGCATGCACCACCATTCCCAGCTTATAACTATTTCTAACTGATTATCATACTCTTCAATGTTTTATCAGGAACTGGCAACTTGATCAAATACAAGATAACTAAGTTTGAAAAACAAACAAATGAACAACACCAAAGGTGATTCTAGAATACAAGAAGAAATCAGGGTGGGTATATTAATTCCTTAATCAATATTCTAGTAGGGGGGGTTGACAGCATTAAACTAAATTCATTTTAAAAAATTTGATGTTATAAAGCTGGGTATAATTTTCTTTTTTGGACCTATGGGTATTCTACCTCTGAGCTATAGCCCTAATCCCTGAAACAGGGTCTAAGTTGCTGAGGCTGACCTTGAACATATGATCCTCCTGTATTAGCTCCTAAATACTGGAATTACAGGTGTTTGTCACTGAGTATCATTTTCTTTGTCTGCAGTAGTGTTTAGTGTTTCCCATATAATTTTATGTGTGTGTGTTTTAATCAAAATTTAAAATATTTCTCTTTAAAAATTACTGTGAGCCAGGGATGGTGGCACACACTTGTAATCCCAGTATTTGGGAGGCTAAGACAAGAGGATCACAGGTTCCAGACATGCCTCAGTAACTTAGCAAGACTGTCAGCAACCTAGCAAGACCCTCTTTCAGACCAAAAAAATAAAAAGGACTGAGGTTGCAGCTCAAAGATAGAACATTACTGAGTTGAATCCCCAGTAACACACACACACACTCACACGCACACTTACTATGATGCATATGAACAAATAATTTAATCCATATTTGTGTTTATTATATAAATCAGTTAAACACACCCCAATAATTCCCATCAAATAATGTCTATGATTATTCCCTGAAAATAGTTATCTGGAAATGTAAGATCAAGTTAGGTCATAGATCATTGTCATTGATTGGGCCCTCCAACAATTAAAGGATTTGGTCAATGGATTTTACCAGTTTGCCATCTTCCCTTGGTTTGTATAAAGCACACTGGATTTAAAAAAAGAAAGAAAGAAAAGAAAAAAAGATGTGGTGCTTTTGGTTCCACAATCAATTTCTTGGTCAAGAACACTTTACTCACTGTGTGGAAAGAAGAAGGTCCACTGTATGTATTTTGATGTGATTGCCTCTTATCTATTTTTTTATTTCATTTATTGGTGCACTGTAGTTATACATTTTGATAAGTGTCAGGGTATCAGAAGCATGCATGCACACATTGCTCATTTAGCCCTCCCTCAAATCCCACCCTATTCCCTCCCCCTTCCCTCCTTTCCATGCTCAGCATAGTGATTGACTCTGATAAGTTTGTGTATATACATCATATGCATTAGTGTATTTCCTTCTTCTCCCCTCCCATCCCCCTCAGTTAGGTCGCCTTCTTTGCACAACTAAAGTTTTCACCTTCTTTGTCTGGAGTCCCTTCTAAGTCCCATTCTCCCTAGCTTCCACATGTTAGGGAGAACATCCGCCTTTTCACTCTTTGTGACTGACTAATCTCACTTAGCATAATGTTCTCCAGTTCCCTCCATTTCCCTGAAAATGATGTAATTTTGTTCTTCATGGCTGCATAAAATTCCACTGTGTACATATCCCATGATCTTGTAATCCATTCATCTGATGATGGACACATTCCTCCATTCCATCAAATGCCAGTGCCTGAGAGAAAGAGAGGTTATGATAAAGAACAAGGCAAACCAAAGCTGCATCATAGTATTTTCTGTATAAAAGAGCCAACTCCACATTGTGATGTTATTGCAGCAATAGCAACTAATAAAGGAGAAAATATTCAGGGACACCAATAAAACAAAAGTTTTCTATAGTATTTTTTAGGAAGAATTATTCACCAGGATATTGCATCCATGAGGTGGCATTAGCTTCTAATATATCTGAAGACATCAGTCAAAAACAGCCATATGGCAAGAGGCAAGCAAAGAAGCCATGAAAAATTAGAGAGGGAGATAAAATTGGGGAGCCTACTAGCAACTCGTCCAATGTGGCAAATTGGAATGAACAGAGGGCCAGTACCAGCAACCTAGGGGCTGAGTAGAATTAGAGTCAGCTCTCACCAAGTCCTGTCCTACTGATGTCATTTGTTCCCTGAGCTATCAATACCTTCAGTCCACTGGCTTAGTTAGGATCTGGTACAACTGTAATAGCAGGTGTTTAAGTATTTCCAGTTAAGTACTCAAACTCTACAGCTTACTTAGACCTAAATAATTTTTCTGCATGTCAAATTATCAACTCAGAAACTAATATTTACTTTTTGCTTAAGATATCAGCATGGTTCACCAGTTCATGAAAGAGGCAATATTTGAGGTAATGGTCCACAGTTTCTCCTTATTGGCTTACATCCCCCTTTTCAGGGGAAAGAAGGAAGGAAGGAAAGAAAAAAAGAAAGAAAGAAAGAAAGAAAGAAAGAAAGAAAGAAAGAAAGAAAGAAAGGAGAAAGATTGATTTAGCACCCTCTCCCCCAGAAATTGATCTTTTTAAGTGAGTAAACACAAAGATGCACATTCTTTTATGTGCATCTGTATTTTGTTTCAGTGCCCCTGGGGACAATATAGCCCACTTTGGAAATCTATAAATGCAATATCCATAAATAGAATTATTAATTTATAAATTGTACTGAAACCATACATTCATTCTGTGGCACTTAACTTCTAGATACAATAGTCATATGTCAAATAACTTAGAGAGAAAATTAAGATATTTATGCTGTTTACCTGAAAGATAAAACATAAGAAGCAATTATTAAAGGATATAAATGAATTTACTATTTAACTTTTGAAATCTCCTTATTCTTATTGTTCTATTGGATCTGAGAGAAGAGGATGAATGTTTCTCTTACTATCATGTCTAGCACAGTGCCTGGAACAGGGCAGTGATTAGTAATGCAATAGTAAATGCAAAAGTCAGATTATAACTTATCCTTATCCCAGACATTTAAGAAAACTGTAGTGCAGGTATGGAACATAAATATCACCAAGGGAATTAACCACACATCCTTACTCTCTTTAATCTTAGCTATAAATTTCTAAATGTGTATTTTAAATTTTTTTCATCAGTGTAGTTTTCACTCAGAGAAGTCTACTTTTGATATTTGCCCTGTCTCTGTGGCAATGGTATTAGTTCAGTTTACTGAAATACTACTTCCTTTAGATTTGTACTCTGAATCAAAAAAGTAGACTTTCTGCATAATAAGAAACAAAACAGCAGGGCATAGTGGCCTTCTCCTATAATCTTAGTATTTGGGAGGCTGAGACAGGAGGATCTCAGTTTCAAAAACTGCCTCAGCCACTCAGCAAGTCCCTCAGCAACTTAGTGAGATCCTGTTTCAAAATAAAACATAAAATATGGCTGGGGGTGTAGCTTGGAGGTAGAATACCCCTGGATTCAATCCCTAATACTACAAAAAAAAAGAAAGTAAATACAATTGACATTATTTGTACCAAAGACACAGGAAAAAAATGCAAAAATGAAAAGAATGAAATGAAAATTAAGTGAATTTATTTATTCAATGAGATTATCAAACAATGCATTCTTTTTATGGTACTGGTGTTAGAAATGGATTTTAGGGAAGCTACAAATAAAAAAAGAAACCAAAAGTAACTTGGCAAGGCAATTTACTTCTGCTCAGAAGGGTGCAAGCACACTGGACAGGCAGTCTGCTCAGCCTTTTATTCTCTAAGGCGAAGGCCACTACACCATCCCCATTGGCTAAAGTATGGCTCTTACAATCTAATTTGGTTGGCTAGTTTTCACTGGGCAGATTTTACAAAAGGAAAAACATGAAACCAGTACATCTGGAAGTGGAACATATAGACATTTACAAGATGGATACCTATGCTGCAGTTACAAAATGAAAGCCTGCCAGTTTCTAAGTGATCTTGTAACTTCAATAAAAGATTGTTTTCCTTTCTTACAATTTCCCCCTCTTCTATTATACACTTCTATTCTTTTCTTCGAATTCTGTTAACACGAGCTTACTTTCTCGATCTAGGTTTCCAAGTAGAAAAAGGTTATCATGGTACAGGGCCAGAAGCTATTTACTAATGGTTTTCTCTATAAGTCTCTGGACTAATCCTCATATGTGAAGGATTATACAGCATCCTACCAAAATCATCATTCTGATAACAACGATAAGGGATATCAGGACAGATGTCATTATTCCCTTCATTTACTGAACCATTGTTCCATTAGATTAGTGAAGGAATCATCTATTCCTGAATTTTCAGCAAGTTCATTTGGTAGGGTTGTTAATCCTTGAAGAACTAATCTATTTCCCAGTGTCATCTGGTTAGTAGCATCTAATTGTTTAGCTATTTCTTTTACAAAAATATAATTAGTCCACTCTACATTTTAAAAATAAGTCACATAGCATACAAGTTAGCATATTGACTACTAATATCCTGTCCATTAGTACTAATAATTTGCTGATTATAAGGATTATTCATGACTATCTTTTGTTTTACATATTTGACAGAGCTGTCTGTAAATCAAGCATTTTGTTTCTCCTTTAGGTTTCTAGTGGTCCTTGACCAGCAAAACCTCAAGAGGGACAAGTTTAGTTTTGTAGCATTTTATAAAGACTCAGATGTTTTGGACATTACTGCCGTATTATTTCTTCTGTTGTGAGCCTAAAAGCAGAAGAACCGTTATAAATTATAATGTAGAATATAAGGGGGATCCAAAGTCAGAAGATCTAGTTAAATCATGTGGTGGTCTTTTAAATGACTTTATGAGTATGGCTCTTTTTACCCCAGAAAAGCACACTTGTTTCTGGTTAAACTTCCCTGCTGGATATTCAAGACCAAGTAGGTAGCCCTATGTGGGGCCAACATACTTTTTATAAAATTATTTTACTGTGAAGGTCAGTCAAGGCTCCTCAAGGTTACTCTTTAGGGACTTTGTGAGGCTTTTTCTCTACCAGTTGTGCCATCTACCAGGATGGGTCATGGTCTTGCTGACCACATGGCTTCCCTTGAAGTATTGGGAATGTTTCCTTCTTCAATGATCCTCCTTTTTACAGAATATGCACTAGTGGCTCTTAGTCTCTGGGGTCATCACAATACCCCTGATCAGGGGGTGGGGTGACTTATCAGAATTACAGAGCCTTTAGGAGTCCCAACATCCCTGGGTCTTATTTGACTTTGGAGGGCAAGGATCAAAATATTGACTGTTTTATCCTTAGCTCTTTTATTTCATGATTATTCTACAAGTGCCAGTTGTTGAACACCCAGTAGATTAATTTTACCAGTCCTCATTAATGAATAGGGGTCAACATTATAGCCTATCTGTTTTCCATTTTATGGCTATCATCTCAAAACACTGTTTAGCTTATTTTGCTAGAAGTTGTACTTCTGTAAAAAATTAACAGACAACAGTTATAAAGATTTACAAGGAAAATTCAAAGCAAAATGATTAGGGACAAAACAAATCCAGTTTTTATAATAGTTTTGATAATTTGATGATATAAACAAATCCCCATTTAAATTTGACTTGTTTGTATATACATATATATCATTAATATACAATTTTTAATCAGAGTGGAATGGTTTGAAACACCAAGCATTTGAGTACCTCTAATTATATTTGATTAAAGATGGTCATAATGCAATTTAGTGCATAATTGTCGGGGGCATCCATCGGTCTCTCGGGGCCAGCCAGAGAGAGAGAGGGATGCGAAGCTGACGGGGGGGCAGAAGCCGGACGGTTGGACAAATAACCATACCTCCAACCGGGAGCCATGTCTTGCAAAAACTCATTTATTAGAACATCTCTCTTTTATAGTAGAGGCAGTACAGGAAGTTCGCAAGTAGTAGGGTGTGGCATTACGCCCTCCTGGAATCTATCATAGGTAGAGACGCCTGTCGTCTGTGAGTACGGAAGGAGGTAACTACCTATCACAGCCCTCTTGAGGCTACCTCCGGGACGACCTGCGGGACCTCCCCCTGAGGAATTCGCCGGCGCCATCTTTGCCATTAATATGCTGAATTACTGCCACGTGGGAGAGGCCCGGTACTACAGAGCAGGCTTCTGCCAGTCCACCAGGCCCTTT
>PVJS01064015.1:0-10341 GCA_004027185.1 Glis glis | reverse complement strand
GATGGGTTTCAGGGTGGTAGAAGTATACATGCACACATCGGTCAATTAGCCCTCCCTCAATTTCCACGCCCATTCCCTCCCCCTTCCCTCCTTCTCCTGCTCAGCATAGTAGTTGGCTTTGATAAACTTGTGTATGTACATCCTATGCATTAGGGTGTTTCCCTCTTCCCCCCTCCCATCTCCCTCAGTTAGGTCGCCTTCTTTACTCATTTAAGGATTTCTCCATCTTTGTCTGGAGTCCCTCCTATGCCCTATTCTCCCTAGCTTCTGTATTATTAGGGAGAACATCAGACTTTTCACTTTTTGTGACTATCTAATCTCAGTTAGCATAATGTTCTCTAATTCCATCCATTTCCCTGAAAATGACATAATTTTGTTCTTCTTGATGGCTGCATAAAATTCCATTGTGTACATATTCCATAGTTTTATAATCCATTTATCTGTTGATGGATATCTTGGCTGGTTCCATAGTTTGGCAATTGTGAATTGTGCCGCTATAAACATAGATACGCATGTATTAGTTTGGTAATTTGGTTTCCATTCTTTTGGGTAGATACCTAGAAGTGGTATTGTTGGGTCGTAAGGTAGGTTCATTCCCAGTCTTCTGAGGATCTTCCACACTGTTTTTCAGAGTGGTTGCACTAATTTGCAACCCCACCAACAGTGTATCAGAGTTCCTACTTCTCCACATCCTCACCAGCATTTGTTAAGGTTTGTGTTTTTAATGATTGGCATTCTAATTGGGGTTAGGTGAAATCTCAGGGTAGTTTTGATTTGCATCTCTCTGATTGCTAATGATGTTGAACATTTTTTGTACATTTATTGGCCATTTGTATTTCTTCTGTGAAGTGTCTATTTTGTTCACTTGCCCATTTTTTGATTGGGTTGTTTGTTTTTTTTAGCAGTGAGTTTCTTGAGTTCTCTGTATAGTCTAGATATTAGTCCTCTATCAGAGGAGTAGCTGGCAAAACTTCTCCCATTCTGTTGGCTCTCTGTTGAGGTTCTTGATAGTTTCCTTTGCTGCACAGAAGTTCTTTAGTTTAATCCAATCCCATGTATTGATCCTCTTTTTAAGGTCATGTGCCTTTGGGGTCTTGTTCAGGAAGTTTTTGCCTGTGTCTATGTGTTGGAGAGTTGGACCTATGCCCTCTTCACATAGCTGCAAGGTCTCTAGTCTGATCTCCAGGTCTTTGATCCATCTTGAATTGCCGCTTGTGCAGGGTGAGAAAGTGGGGTTTATTTCCATTTTTCTGCATGTGGTTAACCAGTTTTGCCAACACCATTTGTTGAAGAGGCTATCTTTTTTCCTGTGTATGTTTTTGACTCTTTTGTCAAAAATCAATTGGCCGTAAGTGTGCTGATTTGTTGCTGAGCCTTCTTATTCTGCTCCATTGGTCTATGTGTCTGCTTTTGTGCCAATACCATGCTTTTTTATTACTATGGCTCTCTAGTATAGTTTGAAGTCAGATGATGTGATGCTTCCTGCATGGTTCTTGTTCTGAGAGCTACTTTGGCTATTCTGGTTTTTTTGTTCCAAATGAATTTAAGGACTGATTTTTCTATGTTTGTGCAGAATGATCTTGGTAACTGAATGGGTATTGCATTGAATCTGTAGATCACTTTTGGAAAAATGGCCATTTTGATGATATTTATTCTGCCTATCCAAGAGCATGGGAGATCTTTCCATCTTCTAAGATCTTCTTCGATTTCTTTTTTCAATGTTTTATAGTTTTCCTTGTAGAGGTCTTTTATCTCCTTGGTTAGGTTTATTCCCAAGTATTTTATTGTTTTGGGGGATATCGTGAGTAGAAATTTCTGGATTTCTTTTTCAGTGGATTTATGGTTGGCATATAGAAAAGCTTCTCATTTTTTTGTGGTACTGGGGATGGAACCCAGGGGCATTCTACCTCTGAGCTCCACCCCCAGCCCTATTTTTTTTCTTTATTTTGAAACAGTATCTCACTAAGTTGTGGAGGGCCTCAGTAAGTAGCCGAGGCTGACCGCAAACCCGGATCCTCTGGTCTCAGCCTCCCAAGTACTGGGATTACAAGCGTGCACCACCACACCCAACATGATTTCAGGTTTCCTAAGTTTATATCTTTGTTGCTTTTGGTAGCTCTCTCTCACTCTGTAGGTTTCCTATGTCTAATCTCTCTCTCTTTATAGTATCTTATTCTGGAGGTAGATATTTGCTACTAGGTGAGCCTTAAAGATTAATAGCCTTTACTGAATGGTTATTCTCACTTGCTCAGTATAATGTTCATTTGCAGGCTCAATTCTTGGTCTCCTTTGGTGATTGGGACCCTTGCCTGGTGCCTCTCACTACCTGTACAGGCACCCAATGCCGCTATTGCCCCTCTCACTTCAAGCGTGGTTCTCCGTGTTCTCCACTGGGGCTGTCCCTATGTCTCTCTCTGTCTACACATATGGTGGGTGTCACTAGTGTGGGACCCTGGGCTTGTGTCTCTCTTTGCCTATAGAAGTAGTGGATGTTGCTTTGACCCAACTGTGCAAACACAGAACTCTGCGTTTTCCACTAAGAAGGCTGGGTTGGTCTAATTTTAACCCAGGTTCCATGACTGTGTGTCCTGTGGCAATCCCCAGGAACCCTACAAGGGTGCTGTAGCCTGCGGGCTGTAGGTCTGTCCCACCCGAATGTCATTGGGTCTCTGTTGAGGGTGGAGAGAATTGCTGCTCGTTTTCGTTGCCCATGATCCGCAGTTGCTGGATTTACAACAGGTCACTGGCTTCTTTATTGGTGGCCTGTAGAAGCTGCAATGCCGGTAGCCACTGGTGCGGCCTGGCCAAGATGGTGCCACTGCAGTTTCCGCCGATGCCGCAGTTCGGGTTTCTGTCCAGCATGGAGCGAGTTGCTGCTTGCTTTCGTTGCTGATGATCTGTGGTTTTTGGATTTGCAACAGGTCGCTGGTTTCATTGTTGATGGCATGTGGAAGCTGCAATTCCAGTAGCTGTCGGCATGGTGTGGCCAAGATGGCGCCACCACTGTTCCCTAGGTCAGGTGCTTGGAGCTTTTTATTGTTCTTTGTTTTGTCTTCTGGCTTTGATTCTGTTGCGTTTCAAATTTTTCATTGTTTAGTTCAATTTTTCGTTGCTTTCCTTCTCTTGTTGAGAAGCTGCTTTTATGGCGATTGAGATCCAATTCCAGAGAGATCGCAACGTGGTGTCTCCCTCAATCGACATCTTGGAATCCCCCAGCCCTATTTTTTATTCTTTATTTTGAAACAGGGTCTCATTAAGTTGTGGAGGGCCTCACTAAGTAGCTGAGGCTGGCAGCGAACCTGGATCCTCCGGTCTCAGCCTCCCAAGTACTGGGATTACAAGCGTGTGCCACCATGCCCGGCTTATTCTTTATTTTGAAACAGGGTCTCGCTAAGTTGCGGAGGGCCTCTGTAAGTAGCTGAGGCTGGCCACGAACCTGCGATCCTCCTGTCTCAGCCTCCCAAGTAGTGGGATTACACGCGTGCGCCACCACACCCGGCTCCCAGCCCTTTTTAATATTTATTTTGAAACAAGGACTTGCTAATTTGCTGAGGCTGACCTCAAATCTGTGATCCTCCTGTCTCAGGTCCCAAGTACTAGGATTATAAGCATGTGCCACCACGTCCGACTCCATAAAACATAATCAAGAATTATCAAGATTTCCCAGTCTTGTTTCAGCTATCTCTTTTTTCTTTTTTGTTTTCTTTTAAAAAATATTTGCCAAAGCATCTTAAAGCAAATTCCAAACATCATGTTATTTTAATTCTGCATAGTAGGTATGCCTAAAAACTACAGACACTTTCACATATAACCACCCTGTTATGCTATCTTAAAAATTAATAATTCCTTAATAGCATTTAATGCCCATTTCATTATTAAATTTCTCAGATAATTTCAAAAGACTGTTTAACAGTTGGCTTTTCCAGATCAGGATCCAAACTGTATATATCCATTACATTTGGTTATTATCTCTTAATTCAGTCTGTCCCTCTCTGTCTTTTCATACTGGGGATTGAACCCAGGGGTGTTCTGACTCCGAACTACACCCCCAGCCCTATTTTATGTTTTAATTTTGAAATAAGGTCTTGATAAGTTGCTGAGGGTCTTGCTAAGTTGATGAGTCTGGCCGCAAACATGCAATTCTCCTGTCTCAGCCACCCAAGCACTGGGATTACAAGCATGTGCCACCATCCCTAGCTTCTGTTAAACTTTTGACAGGTATGCTATCTGTTACTTGCCCCAACCAATATCATGACCTCGGGTAACTGTCATGTTGGCTTTCCCTGGTTATGTGCCACTGACTTTGCTATTGTTTTCAACACCCCTGGGCACGGGAATTTTTTTGTGTGCTTGTGCTCATTTCTTATCAATTAATTCCCCTCCAGCAGCCAAATTGCTTTTTTTTATGGCCTGCCTTGCCCTGCTCTTGTAAAATTAGCTCCAAGGGACCTGTGAGAGGAGATGGGAGCTGCCTCAGGCTAAAACACCATAGAGTCCTACTGTTCTTAACCCATGGTTCAGTAGGTTTCCTTAAACACTTATGTTAGTTTTGGTCTATTTTCAGAGTCCATAAATGATTGATTTTGACAATTTTGTACAGTTTTATCATTGTTTTAAAGAAGGGGGGGGTTGCTGAGTTCCTCACTCTGCTGTTCCAGAATGCCTGTTTAATCTGTTTTAAATGCCATTCTCAAGTGTTCTTTCTGCAAAATATGATGAATATGGGAGGTATTGCTATCTTAATTAGCTCAGGTTAGCCATTCCACATTCCATGACATTTCAAAACACCATGTTGTATACCATAAATATATGTAATTTTTGTCACTTACAAAAAATCATCTGTTAACAGTAAAGGATGTATTATGTGGAGGGGAAACTGGTGGCCAGGAGTATAGGATTTTACTTGGCAGTACGTTGTAATCTCTGAGCAGGAATGTAGAATATAAATAGTTGGACTGATCTGTGGGTGGGGCTTGACATAATAGGTGTGGCAGAAAATTACAGAGATAGGAGAATTGAGAGTGTTGGTTACTGTCATTGAAGTACTACTGTCCATGGAATCTTTCCTGGCTAGAAAAGGAAGTGAAGTCCAAAGGGACATGATGATCTTGGGGAATAGAAAAAGAGGGTTAGTGAATTAAAGGCCTTCAGGAAGGTTAAGGGTAGATTCAGGGAGTATAAGGTATAGGAGAGGTAGAAAAGCAAGAAGTTCTGAGAGTGGATTTTGTGTTTGGCTCCATGTCCAAAACCAATAGTGACACCTATTCTGTGTCACTACAGAAATGGATGATTGAAATAGAATTATGATGAAGAAATTAGAATCATATATGTTAAGAATCTGTGAGGTTTGGAAGTTAGATCATCAAGGGCTATAATGAAGGTTTATAGGATGAGAAGAGGAAAGGAAAACAGTTGGTACCAGAGTCATCAGTGGGTGTACGAGTAAGACTTGGAGGTTGACATCTAATATTGAGAGGGCAATAAAATCAGGTAGTATGAACTTCAAAGAAAGAGAGACTATTGAGGTAAGATGATAAAATAATTCTTTGGAGATCCCGTGAAAAATATATGAGAAGATGCTAATCTGATTTTGACTTATGAGAAAGGATAAGTAAAAGAGAATGAGTAGCCTCAAATTAGGAACTTTGCAAGGGAAACAGCTTAGTTTGGTATGACAGAATTAAGTAGAGCAAATATAGGCTGTATGCATGGGCATGACTGAAGACTAGAAGGTTTTAGAAATGGGGGATAACTTTTTTTTGCTCAAATATAGGGCACAATTTGGCATATTATAAGATGATAATATTAGAATCTATGTGATTAGTTTGAATCCAGGATATAACTGGAGTCATTATTATTAAAATATTATTAGTTATATGATATACTAAAGAAACTTTGTTTTTGGTACTGGGGATTGAACCCAGAGGCATTCTACCTCTGAGCTACACCCCCAGCCTGATTTTATTTCTTATTTGGAAACAGGGTCCTAATGAGGTTGCTGAAAGCCTCGCTAAGTTGCCGAAGCTGGCTTTGAACCTATGATTCTCCTGTCTCAGCCTCCCAAGTATTGGGATTACAAGCGTGTGCCACCATGCCTGGCTCTAAGGAAACTTTTTGAAATTGTTATGTCTAGATCTTAGAGAAATTTTGGAACTGATATTGGTAGCTGGGAAGTAATTTGACAGCTTTGGAATATAGTGACTATGACAAATGTGAGATTGGGGGACTGAGGATGTAAGTTCAATCCCCAGAACAGTAAAACAAGGAAATCAGTTTATATTTGATGTTATTAATGGCAACATTAGAATTGAAGTTGACTATAGATCATAATTTTGGTCTGAATGAAGTTTATTTTCTTGGTGGTACTAGGGATGAACCTAGGGGTATTCTACCTCTGAACTATACCCTCAGACCTATTTTATTCTTTTATTTGGAAACAGGATCTCACTAAGTTGCAGATGGCCTCACTAAGTTGTTGAGGCTGTCCGTGGACCTGCCATCCTCCTGTCTCAACCTCCCAAGAACTGGGATTACAAGCATGCACCACCATGCCTGGCTCAAAGTTTATTTTTTGTTTGGAGATTAATTTTTAAATTTTAACTGATACAAAAAGTTCAAAAGTTGTACATATTATTGGGGTAACATATAATGTTCAGTATATATACATTGCATAATGTTTAAATCAGGTCAAACATTTATCTCTTCAAACATTTATCAATGCTTTATAGTAAAAACTTTCAAAGTCCTTTCTTTATCTTCTTGAAATTTATAGTGCATAATTATTATTTATAGTCACCATACTATGCAATAGTACCCTAGAACTTCTTCCTCCTAACTGTAACTTAGTACCTGTTGATCAAAATTTCCCTGTCCCTTTAACCCAACTGTCTTTGACCTCTTGCAACCACCATTCTACTCCCAAATTCTATAATATTAACTTTTTAGATTCCACATATGAGTGAGAACATGCAATATGTGTATTTCTGTGCCTGATTTATTTCACTTAACATAATGATCTCCACTTCCATTCACATTGCCACAAATGACAGAATTTCATTCCTTTATGGCCAAATAGTATTCCATTGTATAAATGTACATTTTATTTATCCATTCACCCCTTGATGGACACTTAGGTTGTTTCCATTCCTTGGTTATTGTGAATAGTGCTGCAATGGATATGGGGGTACAGAAATCTCTTCAATCAATACTAATTTCATTTCCTTTTACTATATAGCCAGTATTGGGATTGCTGGATTATATGGTAGTTCTATTTTTAATGTTTTGAGGAACCTCCATACTGTTTTCCATAATAGATACACTAATTTACATTATGACTAATAATGTGTGAAGGTTCCCTTTTCTCTACCTCCTGATCAGCACTTGTTGTCTTCACTCTTTTTTTCTATTAGCCCTTCTTATTGGTGATAAGGTGATATCTCATTGTTGTTTTAACATTTCCATGATGCTTAGTGTTGAGCATATTTTCATATATCTGTCAGCCATTTGTAGGTCTTCTTTTGAGAAATATTTATTTTGACCTGTTGTCCATTTTTAAATTGGGCTATTATAACAACAATAATAGTAATTATTATTAAACTCAATTGCCATTGAGTTATTTGAATTCCTTATATATTCTGGATATCAACCCCTTGTCAGACATATGTATATATCATATCAAATATGCTTCTAGTGATATCCCTGTTTCTAGCGAGAAAATGTAATGCAAAAATGTACAGGGAGAAAATGTAAAGCAAAATGAGGCCGAATTGGAGATGTAGAGCTCCAATTATGAAAACCTTAAAAAGATGATGAACTGCCATGATGGTAATCTGACATATATTTAATTCTTGCTACCATTTGTTATTACTGGAGTAATTGGATATTTATGTGCATAATTGTTGGTGATGGGGTAAAGGAGGGGAGTTGGTAGCTGGAAAAGTGCCGGATACCTGTTTCTAAATTAATACTGTATATTTTGTGTTGGTTGACAACAGCAGAAAAATTATCACTGTACTAGGGGTTATTAGATTGATTTCTATTCTGAAGCAATATGGAGGAGTTTAATGGTTACTCTTATAGATAAAATATTTCTTCTTTTTTGCCATCAGAAAAGCAATAAAATAAAAAGTTGTTGCTTGTGCAGCTCCCTGTCATTTGTGACTTGGGATGTTGAGCTCTTGGGCAGTCTGAATTCCAGCTCATGAGGCAATCTGTGTCAGTCTGGTCTAGTTAGGTGAGTAGTCCCTATGGACTAATTATCCAGGACCTGGATCTCTAAAGGAGAACAAGAAAGAAAAAAAGCAAAGGGGAATATGGAAAAAATATAGATATGAATCTTAGACCCTAGAGGAGAAGTTAAGGCCTGAGCACAAACAGCAAAACAGAGGGAGAGGGCCCTGAGGGTTATGCTGGAATTCAGTACAGTGGTATTTATGCAATATAAAAACTGGGAGAACTGGGAGAACTAAGTTTGTTTTGAAACCTGGCTTGACTTCAAGAATGAAGAAAATTAGGTTGAACTGTAACAAAAATATCAAGGAAGACAAGGTTAAATAGAAAGGGAGTATGCTTTAAAGTTAAACTGGGTAGAAGTTTAATTATAATGAAGTGTCTTTTTTCTAATGAAATATTAGCTATAGAGAGATATAATCACATCTTAAAGATTTCTTTAATATTGAATAAGTGGAAAAACAAATCCTGGCCCTCCTACTTAGTAGCTATGTGATCATGGGGAAATTACTTACCTTCTTGAAACCTCAGTTTCTTCATCTACCAAATGAATTGATATTTATATTGTTGTTGTAAGAATTAAGTGAAAGAATATAAAGCACATAGCATGGTACCTGGCACATACTCAGAGCTTAATAAATAGTCACTATTATCAGGAAGTGGAAAGTTAATGAGGTAAAAGTTCCAGCATGTGATGGATTACTCTTTACAGGTAGCTATACAATTAGTTATTTCTTGTCAGAGTGGCTTGCAAAAGTTTTACATCAGAACTTCTCGGAAACCAGTCTACATTTAGTGCAAAATTGGTCCATTTGAAGAAGGGCAATTTCCTTCGTTTCCTGAGTCTGTAAGAAATTAGGTTCTTTATATACTTTCCTTTCAGAATATTACTTTTATTGGTGTCGTGGATTGAACCCAGGGCCCCATGCATGCTAAGCACATTCTCTACCACTGAGCTACACCTCCAGCCCCAGAATAGTACTTTTATCACTAAATTTTAGTTACCATTTACCATTAATATTTTTAATGCTTTCGTTTGACTCAGCTCTTAAATTTTGGGGAAAATGACAAAATGATGCACAGGTTAAGGAGACAGATGATGGTAGTTGAAAACAGAGGAAAGCTTAAGAGTATAAAAGCCAAAGCTTCCTCTGTAGCTGGGGCTGATCACCCTTTGGATCTAATTCATTAGGCCACTTGTCTGGGTGGAGTGAAATAGTCTATCTGGAGTTGTCACATGGAGTCTAATAAGAGATCTTCAAGAGGCTCTCTGGGCAGCCTACCAAAGTTAGGAAGGAAGAAGTAGGCCTCTCCTTCTAGATAGCAAGGGAGGAGATGGACTGTTTTTGTTTTGGCACTGGAGGTTGAACCAGAGGCATTCTGCCTCTGAGATACACTCCCACTCCTTAAAAAAAACAATTTTATTTTGAGCCGGGTGTGGTGGCGCATGCTTGTAATCCCAGTACTCGGGAGGCTAAGACCAGAGGATCCAATTCATGGCCAGCCTCAGCTACTTAGTGAGACCCTGTTTAAAAAAAAGAATAAAAAATAGGACTGGGGGTATAGCTCGGAGGTAGAATGCCCCTGGGTTCAATCCCCAGTACTGCAAAAAAACTATTTTGAAACAGAGTCTCCCCAAGTTGCTGAGGGTCTTGTTAAGTTGCTGAGGCTGGCCGTGAACCTGTGATCCTCCTGTCTCAGCCTCCCAAGTACTTGGGATTACAGGTATGTGTCACCACCATGCCTGGCTTGGACTGTGGGGTTTTTTATATGCTTTTATTGGTGCATTATAGTTTCACATCATAATGTAAATCATGTTGACAGTGACATACATGCACACAGCACATGGTGGTTCCCCTGCCCTGCCTCCCCATCTTCCCCCTTCCCAATACAGAGTGTTGAGATTGATATTGGTATTTTCACATATGTACACATAGCCTATGGTAGTAATTCTATTAATGAACCTCATTCGTTCCCCTCCCCTTCCTTTAGACCACCTCCTGGCTCCACTGAGGTTTCTCCTCCATTATCTGGAGTCCCTCTGGTATCCCAATTACTCCCTAGCTTGCACATATTAGAGAAAACATATGACCCTTCACTTTCTGTGACTGG
>PVJS01064014.1:0-10342 GCA_004027185.1 Glis glis | reverse complement strand
GCAGTACCAGGGATTGAACCCAAGGGCATTCTACCTCCGGGCTATACCCTCAGCCCTATTTTTTTTTTTTTATTCTTTATTTGGAAACAGGGTCTCACTAAGTTGCAGAGGGCCTCACTAAGTAGTTGAGGCTGGCCGCAAACCTGCGATCCTCCTGTCTCAGCCTCCCAAGTACTGGGATTACAAGCGTGTACCACCATGCCCGGCTAGTCCAAAATTTTTTATGGAAGAGCTGGACATGGTGGCACACACCTGTAATCACAAGAGATTGGGGTTAATATGAATTTCCTCCAAGGCGACCTTATCATAGCCTCGTCTTTACACCCAATTTTATCTTCTGTTGAGAACAAAGTGAGCTAATAGAATGAGCTGTCCCCTGTGCACCAAGCTAACAGACATTTGCACTATGGGGAGTAGGGTAAGTACCTGGTCATGCTTCCTAAAGAGTGAATGGTGTGAGAAGCCTTCCTCACTCACCCATTCATTGCATCATGACCAAACTCCCAGCTGGAAGCCAGGACGGTGATGAACAGAGCTAAGCTGCTCCTGACTGTGATCAACAGCTAAGGCCTCAGGCTTTGCCATAAGAAAAAGGATTCCCCAAAGACACAGCCTGCTGAGTGCCTGAATTATTTCAAATGTTTGTTTACTAGTGACCATTTCTCATACTCATTCATGAAATCTTACTTTGGCCAAATCTGCAGAAGAGCCAACCTAATGTATTTAGGAACCCAGAGTTAGTTATTTTCATAAATGATGCCCCGATAGCAATGGATGGAAAGAAAAGGAGAGAAGAGGGAAAGTCTACAGAGCTAGGTGTGGTGGCGCATGTTTATAATCCCAGTACTTGGGAGGCTGAGACAGGAGGATCGCAGGTTCATGGCCAGCCTCATATACTTCGTGATGCCCTCCGCAACTTAGTGAGACCCTGTTTCAAAATAAAGGATAGAAAATAGGGCTGTGGGTATAGCTCGGAGGTAGAATGCCCCTGGGTTCAATCCCCAGTACTGAAAAAAAAAAAAAAAAAAAGTCTACAGAGATCTACTTGCTGAACCTACCTGAAAATGGAATTAGCAGAATCCAGTCCCTAAGTCCCAGTTTTGGGGCATTGTCAAGTCTAGATAAAACTCCAAGTCATAAGTACACAATGCCCACACTGTCACACCTCTTCTCAGCTGGAAAAGAACTCCCTTTTTAGAGAAAATAGTGTGGGGTCCTTAATCCCAAAGCAGCAGCCTTTTCCCCTACTTAGAGAAGCCTCATAAAGAGGCAATTGTGCAGCCAAACCCTGGGCAGCGTGCAGCTGGAGGAAGCTATGTGGACAAAGGGAAGAGGAAAAAGAAGACCAGATATCCCCCAGAGCCGACCTCCAAGCACACTCCTCACACTTTCCCTTCCAACTTGACAAACCAGCTTGCTCCTGGACACAGGCCTGCCTAATTCTTATAATTATCTGCATGACTGTAAACTACAGGAAAACTAACCAAAGGAGAAAGGAGACACAATGAGAAAGGGAGCAACCATCACGAATTGCTTGGAGCCAGATGCAGTGGTGTACACCTACCTGTAATCCCAGTAGTTGGGAGGCTGAGACAGGAGGATCGCAGGTTCGAGACCAGCCTCAGCAAGTAGTGAGACTATCATCAACCTAGCAAGACTCTGTTTCCAAATAAAAAAAAAATAGGGCTGGCGGTATAGCTCAGAGGTAGACTGCCCTTGGGTTCAATCCCCAATACCATAAAAAATTTTAATTAATTAACAAATAAAAAATAGAGCCAGGCGTGGTGGCACACACTTGTAATCCCAGTACTTAGGAGGCTGAGATTGGAAGATCCAGGTTCACGGCCAGCCTCAGCTACTTAGTGAGGCCCTCCACAACTTAGTAAGACCCTGTTTCAATAATAAAGAAAAAAACATAGGGCTAGGGGTGTAGCTCAGTGGTAGAATACCCCTGGGTTCAATCCCCAGTACCGCAAAAAAATAAAATAAAATAAAAATAAAAAAGAGGGCTGTGGGTGTAGCTCAGAGGTAGAACATGCCAGGGTTCAATCTCCAGTACAAAAAAAAAAAAAAAAACCTGTTTGGAGCCTGGTGTGGCATTGCATAACTATAATCCCAGTACTTAGGAGGCTGAGACAGGAGGCTCTCAGGTTTAGCTCGCAACCAGTCTCAGCAATTATGCAAGACCCTCAGCAACTTAGTGAGATCTTGTTTCCAAATAAGAAATAAGAAGTCAGGTGTGGTGATGCACGCTTGTAATCCCAGTACTTGGGAGGCCGAGACAGCAGGATCGCAGGTTCGCGGCCAACCTCAGCTACTTAGTGAGGCCCTTTGCAACTTAGTGAGACCCTGTTTCAAAATAAGTAATAAAAAATAGGGCTGGGGGTGTAGCTCGGAGGTAGAATGCCCCTGGGTTCAATCCCCAGTACAGAAAAAAAAAAGAAAGAAAGAAGAAATAGGGCTGAGGGTGTAGCTCAGAGGTAGAATACCCCTGAGTTCAACCCCCAGTACCACAAAAAAATATAAAAAATAAAAAAGACTGAGGGTGCAGCTCAGAGGTAGAATGCCCCTGGGTTCAATCCCCAGTACCAAAAAGAAAAAAAAAACTGCTTGGAGACACATTGTCAGGTTGCAAATGCTTGTCTACAGCCCTGTGGCACCATCATATGCTATACACTCCCAACTGTGTAGGAGGTCCAACATCCTTCAAGAACCTAAGCAGTAAGCTCTTTTCTTATGGAACAAACACCTGCTTCTGATTTTTTTTTTTTTTTTTTTGGTGGTACTGGGGATTGAACACAGGGGCGTTCTACCTCAGAGCTATATCCCCAGCCCTATTTATTTATTTATTTATTTATTTATTTATTTTGATACTGGGGATGGAACCCAAGGGCCTTCTACCTCTGAACTACACCCCCAGACCTATCCAAACCTATTTTATTTTTTATTTGGAAACAGGGTCTGGCTAAGTTGCTGAGAGCCTCACTAAGTTGCTGAGGCTAGCTTCGAACCTGCGATCCTCCTGTCTCAGCCTCCAAAGTACTGGGATTACAAGCTTGCGCCACCACACCCGGCCTGCTTCTGATTTTGTTTATTCTTCTGTGGCAGAACATTGCATAATGCCTTGGTCCTAACGTTCCAAGAACAGAGTTCAGTGGCCTCTCAGCGTTGATTCCTAAGGATCTGCAGGTAAAGATTGCCCCTGCTCCTGCTTCTCAGAATTCATAATCAGTGCTTCCTTCTTCCTTATGTAATTCCACATCAGAGGCTTTTTCTTTTCCTTTTGGTGCTAGGAATTGAACCCAGGGGCACTCTATCTCTGAGCTACACTCCCAGCCCTTTTTATTTTTTACTTTGAAATAGGGTCTCACTAAGGTGCTGAGAGTCACGCTAAGTTTCTGAGGGTGCCCCCAAAACCTATCTCAGCCTCCCAAGTGCTAGGATTACAGGCATGTGCCACCACACCAGCACATAAGAGCCTTTCCAGAAGCAACTCCCTTACCACTTATGCCTAAAATATCAAAAACTTTGCACCAACCACTGCACCAACTAAATGCTTTCTACCAAGAATAAGCCATTTTAGCCACTAAATATTTGATGCACTGGTAGGGCTAGGTTTTAATTTTACATATATGTGAATTTGCACATGAACTAGAAAAATGTCATTTAAATGGACAGGCAGGCTAAATGAGTCATGACATGTGCCATAGCTAAACACACACACACACACACACACACATACACACACACACACACTATTTCCCATCCTTAACCCATTACCCCAAAAAACGACCCTACTACATTTGGGGGGGGATAATTATATGAAAAAATGTATCCATGCTTTGCTTTTGCTTCTATAACAATCTAAAAATGTTTGTTCTATACAGTACATATGTTATCACATTGTTTAATATTGGAGATTGAACCCAGGAATGCTCTACCATTGAAATACATCCCTAGTCTCCTTGAAATTTTATTTTGAGACAGGTCTCACTAAGTTATCCAGGCTGGCCTCAAACTTATGATCCTCCTGCCTCAGTCTCCTGAGTAGCTGGGACAATAGGTGTGTACCACCAAACCCAAATATTATTTATATTAAAAAATATGTGAGCCGGGTGTGGTGGTGCATACTTGTAATCCCAGTACTTGGGAGGCTGAGACAGGAGGATCCAGGTTCGTGACCAGCTTCAGCTACTTAGTGAGGCCCTCCGCAACTTAGTGAGACCTTGTTTCCAAAATAAAGAATAAAAAATAGGGCTGAGGGTGTAGCCTGGAGGTAGAATGCCCCTGGGTTCAACCCCCGGTACCGCAAAAAAAAATGTGTGTGTGTATGTGTGTGTATGCTTGTATTGAATAGAACATCTCTAAGATGATTCACACATACACACAAAATGAGATTAGAAGTGAGAAGGACTCATCCTTTTCTCTGTCTTTTGTGCTTTTCAGTTTTGGACAATATGCCTATATTATTTATTAAAAAATTAAATCACAGTGCTATGAGTCAGGAGTGGTGGCGCTCGCCTCTAATCTCAGTACTTAGGAGGCAGAGTCAGGAAGATCACAAGTTTAAGGCCAGCCTCAGCAATGCAGCAAGACCCCGTTTCAAAATAAAAAATAAAATAGGACTGACAGTGTAGCTCAGAGGTAGACCGTCCCTGGGTTCAATCCCCAGTACCCCCCCCCCACACACACACACACAAAATATTACGATGCTATGCCTAGGATGAAATACTGCTTGGACAATATACAAGCGCCAGCATCAGTCCAGGCAGAGCGGCCACTAACCAGCACCAGGGCCTCCCTCCCACTCCTCTCCCTCCGTGTACTTGGCAAGATCCTAGGAAAAGGTCTCCAAGGAAATCATCAGGACTGAAACCCAACACACTCATATTTGAATTTGCCCAGACAATGTCACCAGTTTGAGGAAGGCCTTTCTCTGCCAGAGGATTGAAGGGAAAAGCTGGGACCAGAATGTGAGGACAGAGACCGCCTTGGCAGGATTTTCTTGCCCACATGCAGATCCCTGGCTTCAAAGCTGAGCAGGAAAGCATGGGGGTGAGGGTCCAGGTATCAATCAAGATACACAAACTATAAATGATAGCACAGGCTAAGATTTTCCAGTTTTTCTGAGAGGAATCCATAATTTGTATACAAATTCCATCTCATCGCTCAGCCTTTCTTTAGCATCCTCTAGTCATTTACAACATCTTTTTACTTTCCCCATAACTGCCTGGTTTAAGCCCACTTACCCAGCCCATCTCCCCTGTTAATGTCAAGTTTCCTCCCTGGGCAGAGGAGGTTTCACAACCAAAGTCTGCTCAATCACAGAATTTGTTCATTCCAGGAAGACTACCATAACCATATTGCATAAAGTAGAATGGAGACTTTAAATTGAAAACCCTTAGCCAGGCATGGTGGCACTCACCTGTAATCCCAGTAGTTGAGAGGCTGAGAAAGGAGGATCGCAGGTTTGAAGCCAGCCTCAGCAACTTAGTGAGGCTCTCAGCAACTTAGCAACACCCTGTTTCCAAATAAAAAATAAAATAGGGCTGGGGGTGTAGCTTGGAGGTAGAGTGCCCCCGGATTCAATCCCCAGTACCAAAAAAAAAAAAAATGAAAACCCTTAGCTGGGTGTGGTGGTACATGCCTGTAATCCTAGTACTTAGGAGGCTAAGACAGGTTTAGGAGGAGAACAGGTTTGAGGCCAGCCTCAACAATTTAACAAGACCCTGTTTCAAATAAAAGTGGGGAGGAGGCTGGGGATATAGTTCAGTGGTAAATTGCCCCTGGGTTTGATCCCCAGTACCACCCCAAAATAAATAATAATAATAATAATAATAATGAGTAAAATAAATATATTGAAAACTCTTGGAGAGGGGCAGAGGGGCGCCAGGAGTGAGGATGTGGCCAAAGTAGGGGCCCCACCAAGACCTGACCTGGGGCTCCAACTCCCCTCACCTAACCCTGCCAGCTTGTCCCTGTCTTCTTTTTATGTGTGTGGGGGGGGGCGTACTGGGGATTGAACCTAGGGGCATTCTACCTCTGAGCTACATCCCCAAAGACACACAGTTTCCAGGTCCTTCCATCTGCAGGATCACCAGAACAACAGCCATCGAGGAGCAGTGGGGATGAGGGGGGACATGTCTGTTATTTTGCTCCTTGGACAGGAATCATGCTCCTTTCTGAGGGAGGCTTCTCCATGGCCTCTCTTCATTTAATCTATGAATTTTCAAAAATAAGCATACAGAGGAACATTGCAATTCATAATATTTATCTGGGACACCACATGACCTATGCAATCAGGCCAACTGGGTCATTTGAAATGAGAACCATTAGAGTATTTTATTTTCCCTCTTTGCTCTCCTGCGGGCACATTGTTTTGGCCTGCAGAGCAAAAACAAGAAGGGAAGAGCATGTCCTAAGAGTCTAACTCAAACCACTTATCTTGCTTGAGGGAATGGTATTTATTGGTAGATCAAAGGAATAATCGTATGGAGAAATCAGTAGTTCAATCCATAATCTCAGCAAGTAAACTGTATTCTCTTTGTGGACAAGAGCATAGTGGGTTACACAGTAGGTACTCAGAAAATATAGGAGAATTGACATATTGCAATGAAAATTCACCTAAGGTCTCACATACAGGTAGTTCAACATTCGCAATAACTCATCCATCACAGAATCCATAATGATTAGTCAAGGCACAGATTGTTCTCACATTTGGTTTAACTCTATCCCTAAAGCAAAAGCTAGGGATTTATAAATGGAAACCTGCTGCTATTTAGAAAGTTCTTTGAAATAATGCAGTACCTACAGTAATTTCAGATTTCCAGAGATTTTATTTCCTCATTGTTTAATCAATTAGTATATTGAACAGGCATTGAGAACCCCTTTTACTAAAGTGCTCAGTTTGCATTTCTTGTAAAACAAAACAAAAGAAAAGAAAAAAAGCAACGGGCGTGGTGGTGCACGCTTGTAATCCCAGTACTTGGGAGGCGGAGACCGGAGACCAGAGGATCCCGGTTCGCGGCCAGCCTGAGCTACTTAGCGAGGCCCTCCGCAACTTCGTCCGTGAGACCCGGTTTCAGTAAAGGATAAAAAATAAGGCCGGGGGTGTAGCTCAGAGGTAGAACGCCCCTGGGTTCAATTCCCGATACCGCAAAAAAAAAAAAAAAGTCAATTTGGGCTTAGCTAGGCAGGGTGGTACACACCTGTAATCCCAACTACTTGGGCAGCTGAGGCAGACGGTTGGCAAGTTTGAGGCCAGCCTGGTCTTAGCAAGACCCTCTCTCAAAATAAAATAAAAAGGGCTGGGGATGTAGCTCAGTGGTAGAGTGTTTGCCTAGCACGTGCAAGGCCTTGGGTTCAATTCTATTACTGAAAAAAAATTCTGGCTAAATAAGTAAAACAAACCTGAGGGTTCAAAGTGACAGCAAAGTTATTCCTTCATCATATAACTGAGACTTATTAAAGCAAGGCATGTGCTATTAGGTGGCTGGCAAGAGGACCGATGAAGTTAGACCACAAACCTGCTATAGGCAGTTCATAAACTTGTTGTCTAGCCCCTGCCCTGAAGCTCCTGAGTCATGCACAATAAGCAAGTCAGGCCCTGGATCCCTGTCCCCTGAGGTTGGTCACTCATCCTCCAGGCACGATGTAGATGAGACTGCCCCACCTCTCTCCAAACCCAGTTGACCTGAGCTGACTAGCGGACCTTGAAGTCCTTGGCCCTTGATTCTGCCAATCCTCAACTTCAGCTGAACTCAATCACCACATGTCACTGAAGGATGCCAGGGAGAGGAGAGCCTGACCCTAGCATGCCTTACAAATCCATGCCATTCAATCTCAGCAGGTCCTCCATGAAGACTGATCTATGTTCTCACCACCCAGATGAAACCACCACTCTTTTGAAACTCCACTTTTCCCTAATGCTGTCTCACCTTTTCTGCCTCTCATGCAGAGAGATCACCTCCTTCCACCTCCGGGGTCATGTTTTTATGTGGACTTTCTTCCCTCTTGTACCAAAGAAAGGCCCAGAATACAGCACTGGGTACACAACCCCTGCTGACCATGGTGGTGTCATCTCAGGCTGCCCTGCCTCCATCCTCGACATGCTCTATTTCCCAGCATCCTGACTTCTGCTTTCTTCCCCACATGCCATCCTATGAAGTGCCACTCATTCCCATGAATTCATTTGTGTGTGTGTGTGGTACTGGGGATTGAACCCAGGGGCATTCTACCCTTAGCCCTATTTTTTATTTTTTATTTATTTATTTTTTTTGCGGTACCAGGGATTGAACCCAGGGGCGTTCTACCTCCGCGCTACACCCCCGGCCCTATTTTTTATATTTTATTTTGAAACCAGGTCTCATGAAGTTGCGGAGGGCCTCACTAAGGAGAGAGAGAGAGAGAGAGAGAGAGAGCACGCTGAGGCTGGCCGCGAACCCAGATCCTCCGGTCTCCGCCTCCCAAAGTACTGGGATTACAAGCGTGCGCCACCACACCCGGCTTTTTATTTTTCATTTTGAAACAAGGTCTCACTAAGTTGCAGAGGGCCTCACTAAGTAGCTGAGGCTGGCCACAAACCCAGATCCTCCGGTCTCAGCCTCCCAAGTACTGGGATTACAAGTGTGCGCCACCACGCCCGGCTCTGTGATAACTTTTAAAGTCTCCCTATTACTTAGGGAGGAAAACTCTTTTATGGTTCTGAGCCCACTAGATTGGGGTCCCATACTTTGTTTTCCATGCCCCTCTGCAACTTAATAGTCTACTCATGTGGTCTGTTTTCCATCTCTAAATGGTATTTCCATACTTCTATAGAAATACATACACCATGTATTTCCATACTTCGTGCCTTTGCTGATACCATAACCTCAGCCAGCAATGATCCTATCTGCAGAACCATGGAACTATTCAGTATTTATCCCCCTATCCCGTACAATCTATAGGCAGGGGCATATCTTCATCTTTCTCCTCCTGACTCTTATATAGCCAGTGCCTAAAATGGTATCTTCTACAGGAAGCCTCTCCATAGATGTGCAATAGAAGAAGATGAAGGAAGCTGTAGAAGCAGATTTGGTAATAAAAACTCAACAACCAGCCGGGCGTGGTAGCACATATTTGTAATCCCAGTACTTTGGGAGGCGGAGACCGGAGGATCCGGGTTCGCGGCCAGCCTCAGCTACTTAGTGAGGACTCTGCAACTTTGTGAGACCTGGTTTCAAAATAAAGTATAAAAAATAGGGCCGGGGATGTAGCTCGGAGGTAGAACGCCCCTGGGTTCAATCTCCGGTACTGCAAAAAAAATTAAAAAAAAAAACAAAAAAAAAATCTCAACAACCTGCTGATAACAAAGGTGATGGGAAACACCAATTCAAAAAACAAAAAGCAAAGCCAGGCATGGTGGCGCACACTTGTAATCCCAGTACTTGGGAGGCTGAGACAGGAGGATCACAAGGTTCAAGGACAGCCTCAGCAAATAGTGAGACTCTCATCAACCTAGCGAGACCCTGTTTAAAAAAAAAAATAAAGGAACCAGGCATGGTGGCACACGCTCGTAATCCCAGTACTTGGGAGGCTGAGACCAGAGGATCCAGGTTCGCGGCCAGCCTCAGCTAATCAGTGAGGCTTCCGCAACTTTGTGAGACCCAGTTTCAAAATAAAGGATAAAAAATAGGGCCGGGGGTGTAGCTTGGAGGTAGAATGCCCCTGGATTCAATCCCCGGTACCGCAAAAAAAAAAATAAAAATAGCCGGGCGTGGTGGCGCATGCTTGTAATCCCAGTACTTTGGGAGGCAGAGACCGGACCCGCGGTCAGCCTCAGCTCTCTCTCTCTCTCTCTCTCTCTCTCTCGCGGTCAGCCTCAGCTCTCTCTCTCTCTCTCTCTCTCTACCTAGTGAGGCCCTCCGCAACTTTGTGAGACCTGGTTTCAAAAATAAAGTATAAAAAAATAGGGCCGGGGGTGTAGCATGGAGGTAGAATGCCCCTGCGTTCAATCCCCAGTACTGCAAAAAAAAATAATAATAAAAAAATAAAAATAAAAATAAAATAAAGGTTGGGCGTGGTGGTGCACACTTGTAATCCAGTACTTGGGAGGCGAAGACCAGAGGATCCGGTTCAGGGCCAGCCTCAGCTACTTAGTGAGGCCCTATGCAACTTCGTGAGACCAGGTTTCAAAATAAAGGATAAAAAATAGGGCTGGGGGTGTAGTTCAGAGGTAGAATGCCCCTGGGTTCAATCCCCGGTACTACAAAAAATAAATAAATAAATAAATAAATAAAGTATAAAAAATAGGACCAGGGATGTAGCTCAGAGGTAGAACGCCCCTGGGTTCAATCCCCAGTAG
>PVJS01064013.1:0-10342 GCA_004027185.1 Glis glis | reverse complement strand
AAAAAAAAAAAAAAAAAAAAAAAAAAAAAAAAAAAAAAAAAAAAAAAGTGTGCGCCACCACGCCCGGCGTGTCTTCCCTTATTGCACCCCATGACCAGTTGAATCAATCCTTCCTTCCTGTCTGTGTCCCTCCCTTCCTTCCTTCCTTTCTTTTCTTTCTTTCTTGCTTGCTTGCTTTCTCTCTTTCTGTGTGCATACCAGGGATTGAACCTAGGGGTGTACTACCTCTGAGCTACACTCCCAGCCCCATTTTATTTTTTATTTTGAAACAGGGTCTCACTAAGTTGCTGAAAGCCTCACCAAGTTGCTGAGGCTGTCTTCGAACCTGCTGTCTCAGCTTCCCAAGTACAGGGACTGCAGGCCTGTGCCACCATGCCCCGCTTCAGTTGGAAATTTTCTTGATTAATCAGTCCCTTCCCTTTATTTCTGAATGTCACTGCTTGGCCCACCTAATGTGGTCTTCAGTTCATTTAACAATGCGTGGTTGAGAGTCTGTGGGCTACCAGGCGCTGTTGCAGGCACTGTCCCAGGGCTCACGACTGACTCCCTGACCAGCTGTAAACTCTGTGGTCTTACAACCCAGGCTGGACCTGTGTAGTAAGTACTCAGTAGTGCTTATTGATGCGAGCTTGAACTGGCTTTAGCAGCATCATTCAGATAAACAGGAGTCTAAGTCATTGATGCCTCTGGAGGTTTGTGGCTGCCCCCAGGAAGAAAGGGCATGGGAGGGAGGGGATGCAGACGCGTTGGCTGCCCAGGGATGATTCCCCAGTTTCCTAGCAGGTCAGCTGTTCTAGTCTCTGGGGACAAGCGAGGGCTCCAGCCTTGGGGTGTTTGAAATGGGAGGGTGAAGCTCCTGCCTTGTGTGTGTGGGAGGACACTTGACCTTGTTTAACTCCCACTGAGGTGGTGTTCATTTTGGCAGTGCCTACAAAGTGCCATTGTGTTAGCCCTGGGGAACCTTTGCTGGTTTAAAATCTAGGAAGTTTGTGGACAAGCTTACAGCAAATATGTGGTTCACTAGTGATAGTAATAGTGACTTTATTGAGAATTAATATTTAGTATTAATACTTAGTATTTACAGGGCCAAGCACTATCCTAGTTTTACTTGGACTAACTCGTTGAATCTTTGAAACAACCCATCTTACAGATTAGGAAACCGTGGCCCAGAGAGGTCTTATACCATGCCTCTGCTCTTCACAGAGTAATTTGCTTGAGGTCTCAATATGAGCTGGGCTTTCTCATTGCCAGTTGGAAACAGATATTACATAATGCCTTCTTTCCAGAGGTGATTCAAATTGATTAATACGCTGAAGAAACCTGGCACGGAGCAGAACTACTAGGTCCTTATAGTTCAGGTGCCCTTGTATCCCTGCTTCTGAAAGCGGCTTGTGTCTCTAGCACAACTGGGACTCACAGGTACTCCTGAGTCCCTGCTGACTGCTTGCTGATGTAGCTTATGTCTTGCTAGGGCCAGGGAATGGGAAGAGTGACAGGAATCACCACCCGTTCCCAGCCTCTAGCACCAGACTGGGACCTGATTATGTACTTAGTATGAATCCGTGAAGTGGAACTCACCACTAGTCCTTGGGCCCATGAATGAATGGATGAATTAATGAATGAGCAAAAGAAGGCCCAGGGACCTCAAATAACTTACCCCCAGGGTCAGAGGACAGAGGAGAAACTGCCTCTGCAGACCACCTCCTACTCCCCTAACATACCTTCTTATTTACCATGCCTCTGCTCTTCAAATGTGGCACCCCAGTTCATCTTTAACCTAAGTAGCACTTCTTTGACTAATTCATGATCAGTGTTCCTGGGGACACTAGGACCTCCTCTGTGGGATGAAGCCACAAAGGAGGGAAGAGTGGTGGGAAGTGTTAGGCATCGGTGCTGTTCACCAGATATGTTCCTGATCCTCTTCCCTTCTGCACCTTGGAGGTAAATATAGCCATGTGACTTGCTTTGGCCAATGAAATGTCACTTCCAGGTGGAAGCTTTAAAAGGCAGTGTAAGATTCATCATGTCCTCAGTCCCTCTGTCCAAATGGCCAGGAAAGTGCCAATGAATCAACATGGGTCCTGCACTGACTCACAGACTCCCTGCCTAGAGTCACTCCTGTATTTGTCTGGAGAGATCAGGCTTTGATGTGATAACAAGCCCAGAGTCTCAGAGGCTTAAAGCAACAAAGGTTTATTTCGCGTTCACTCTGCATATCTGCTTTACATTGTCCTCAGTGTAGGACCCATGTTGATTCCTGTTTTCTGCTGCTGGGTCCTAGTGACCTTAAAAGGGAAATATTGCCCATGGGAAGGGAAGCAGGCTCCCGTGCCGCCTCATTGCCTCAGCTTGTGTGCTCTTGGACATCTTGCATTTCCCTGGCTGGATGTGGCTAATTGGGGCAGTCACCTTTCCTAGAAGCAAGAACAGGCAGTGGTACCTCCGCTGGCCGTGCCCTTTCCCTTCCCTTTGTGGGACTTGGGGCTGAGCCTGCAGTCCTAGGGGTGTGGAAAGGGGTGTTGGTGTGGTTAGAGGACTGGATGGAGGGCTCCCACTGGAGAACAGGACTGAGTGTGGGGCTGGGATGACGCTCCAGCCTGTAGAAGGGAGTAGAAACTGTTGCTGATTACATTTCTCTCCTCGGGCTACGCTGAAGTTCTTGATTTTGTGCTTTGTCACTGGCTCGGTCTCTGGTGACATCCAGCAGGACCAGTGGACGCTGGTGGCGGTGGTGAGACCTCAGGTTCTTCTGCATCATGGCTAACTCACTGGCCTAGGCATGTGATGTCCTTTTCCAGGGCCTCTGCTTTTGACCTGTGGAATGGAGGGACAGGTGATAGTGACCTCCAGCAGTTGCCACTCTTGGTTGGTCATCAGAGTCCCCTGGAGCTATGTAGACAGGGGATTCAAAACTCTTTGGCCCAGGGGAATGCTGGCGTTTTGCATTGGCTTATCTTCCATTACAGCAGTGTCTAGGCGTGAATCAGCATAGGGTTTTGTGATCTTCCTACCCATTTTCTTCTTAACTGTGAATGTTTTTTTTTTTGGACAGAACAAGTGGTTGTATTGGTTCAGCACAGGACCCGGCCAGTGGCCAGCATTTGGTGGCTCTGCGATTCAACAGGACAGTGACTGACACTGTCCAACTCTCGGGGTGGACAGAAGGGAAGCTAGCTTTCGAGTCCTGTCTACTTTCTAGCTGCGTAACCTAGACCAAAGTGTCACATTTCTCATCTGTAAAGTGAGCAGAATCAGATCTGCCCTTCCTGTCTTGAGGGACTGTTGTGGAATGCGACTACAGGCTTCAGGTTTGAGAAGCAGGGTCTCAAGCCCTAAGCCAGGCCTGACACTCTGGCTAGGGACAGTTGCCACCTCCGGAGCCTTTCAGCAAAGTACTCACTAGCAGCTGATTCTGGGAACCCCACTTCCTCCGCTCTTGGGCCTGGTGGGTGGGGCTGGGCGGGTTGCATTTTCTCTTAGGAGGCTGCAGGCCTGGTAATCAGAGCTTAAGTGGGCCTGGGCTGGCTGGAGTTAAAATCTTCACTCTTTGAGGTCTGTTGTGCTTCCCTCTTGGAGCAGCCAGGGAAAAGGCCTAGGGCTTGTGTCCATCCTAGATAGCTGGAGGGTCCGCTGCTCTCTCCTTGAGCTCTGTCACTCTGTAATGGGTGGCTGGGAGCCATGGCAGTTGTTCGAAAGTGGCTTCTGGGATCCCGGTGGGAGCTTCTGGTGCTGCCTCAGACTCTGTTCTCTGGCATTTGGCAGAGCTGAGGTTGTGCTGTCCGGCATGGGTAAGATTTGGGGAGGGGCCAGGACAAGGAGCTGGTGAATCTCCTCTCTGGGTTTTCCCTGGATGTGTGTGCCAACTGTTGGGCCTGTGTTCTGTATGCTCCAAAGCCCAGAGAACACTCCAAAAGAGAGACTTTGAGGAACCTACACCTCTGACACCAGGAGAGGAGTCCCCACAGCAGCTGGAAGGGAGTGAGTGTCCCCAGAATCTCCTCTGTATACCCTGGGGTGTGTGGGAGCGGTGGTCCGTGGAGGGCTGAGGGCCTCAGCATGTTCAAGGACACACAGTTCCAAAGCAGGGTCTTATGCTCAGAGCATCAGAAGATAAGGAAAACAGCCACCTCAGCTTTGGACTTCCTCGGGAGGGGCCGCTGGGTCCCAAAAACCCAGTGCAGCAGTTCAGGCCATGGTAGGACTCTCAGCAGCACGAGTGTATCTGTCCCCAATTGGGTGACACTTGGCTCTGCCTGGTGCCCTCTCCTCCTTTGCTTCCCAGGCCACCCACTGTAGTTTCCCACTGAGTGACCATTGCCTGTCTGCCTGACCTGGTTCCTGCCCAGCCTGCAGGTCAGCTGGGCAGACAGGATCTGTTCCTGAGGCTTGGAGGATGAGGCCAGCCCCAACCCCAGACCAAGTGCAGGGGACTTGGGTGAGGAGTGGGGGTTGATGGGTCCAGGAGGATTTGGGGAGCTCTGAATGGTTAAAGAAAAAATGATTCTGGCACTTGTTAAAACATTAAGGCAGACTATTCAGGACTACTGTAATGGGGTTTTTGAGTAGAGGAGAGAGATTGGGCTCAACTCCAAACACAACAAAGGGAAGGTGGGGACTTACAACCAAGGAGCAGTGTGTGGGAGCCTGGAAAATTTCTAAGAGGGTAGGGACATTTTTTTTTTTTTGTACTGGGGATTGAACCCATGGACATTCTACCTCCGAGCTACACCTCCAGCCTTTTTTATTTATTTATTTATTTATTTAGTTATTTATCTATTTATTATTATTTTTTTGTGGTACTAGAGATTGAACCCAGGAGCATTCTACCTCTGAGCTACACCTCCAGCCATTTTTATTTTTTGTTTTGAAGTAGGGTTTTGCTAGGTTGATGAGAGTCTCACTACTTGCTGAGGCTGTCCTCGAACCTGCGATCCTCCTGTCTCAGCTTCCCAAGTACTGGGATTACAAGTTTGTACCACCATGCCCAGCTTTTATTTTTTATTTTGAAGCAGGATCTCGCTAAATTGCTGAGGCTGGCCTTTGAACCCAGGATCCTCCTGTCTCAGCCTCCTAAGTACTGGGATTACAGGCGTGGGTCACTGTGCCTGCCTGAGCGTGGGAAATTGTTTTGCTAAATGGTCCTAACTGATTCTTGCTGAAGGCAAATCAGGGTGATCGGATGTTACCTGGGGAATGGTGGATGATGAGGAACTTGACTAGCTGTTGAAGATGAACCAATTTAGCAGGACTCTTGGTAAAACCAGACTTTGCAAGGATAGTCAGAAGTAGCTGAATCTCTGAGGGCTTAGAGAACTGGACTGAGTTTTAGGGAAGTAGCTGCCAGTGACCTGAGTTCAGTCTTGTCTATGGTTCTTGCACTGACCTAAGCTCATGGCCACCCACCCCTGGCCCTCAGGAGTGGCATCTCTCCTTGTGGGTGACCCTCCCCCAAGGATTACTCTCTTGTTTCCAGAAACCTTGGTCTTTTTATTTTCAGTATCTACTGGCTGCCTCCCTACCAGCCTGCTGCACCCAGGCATAGCGTGGGCTTGGGGCCGCATTTCCCTGCAGCCCGCCCACGTCCCACTGCTAGATCTATGGGCTGTCAAGCCTCAGCTGCTTTCCTCCGAACAGCCCTACCTGCCCGGCCCCTGAAACCCAGCTGCTTGTGTTTCCTGCTCTCCCAGTCTAGCAAACCAGTCTGACAACTTGGGACTGATTCCCCCCCACCCTCACCCTCCAGCCTAGTCCTGTCTTTTGTCTGAGCTGGGCCCAGGGAGGCACTGTGGGGATCTCCTCCTCTGCTAGGCTGTACTTTGTGTTTTGGAGCTTTATAGTGGGAGATCCTGGGTGTCCTTCCTGTTGTAACCCCACCAGCCCCTTGCCCTGTCTGAGGCCTTTGGATCCCTGCATCCATCAGGCCTGGTTCCTCCTTCTGCTGGAACAAGGCTCCTGGTTTTCTGTGTGCCCCCTCTCCTACTTGGTCACACCCTGTGCCTTACCAGGACCTGCTCCCACCAGCCACTTGCCACTGGACCTTCTGGGATGTTTCGCTTGCTCTCATCTCAGCACTAGGTAGGGACAGTCAGTGTGCCCTTGTAAGGAAAACCTATTGGCTGCACAAGGGACCTACCCACCTTCCTGAATGAAGAATCTGAGGCTTGCTTCCTCCCTCGCGGGGGAAGTATGTGACAGAGTCCTGCGCTCTGCAGCCATCCTGTCTCCCGCAGTCATTGTCTCTTGTCGTCATAGCTGCTTCCTGTGAAATACAAGTAGTGGTGTAAACAGGATAAGTTTTGATGGGGGGGCATGCCAAGAAAAGAGTTGGTGGTAGTGGTGGGGTATTCATTCCTGTTGAGAAAAATAGGAAGAGGGAGTGGCTTTGCCCAGATACTTACTGGGAGGGTGGGCAGTTCTGTTCAGAGCCTCTCTGGGTCTGGGAGGCTGATGAGGTGGGCGGGCAGGTGCCAGCTTCAATGTTTGCTGTAGAGGATCAGTTCCTCCTGGGGTGGGGATGGGGGTTCCCGAGAGGGGCTGGGGTCGTGGTCTAATGTAGGGCTGTGGATTCCAGGGAAGACCTGGCCAGGGATGGCACTGGACCGGCTGAGGGAGCAGGAACTCGTTCCCAGCAACTGAGGTCTGAGGCCTCGGATGCCACATGGTTCTTGTCGTGAGCTCTCATTTGTGCTTATTCATTTGGGGGTGACTTGTTGAACTCTTGCCAGCATTTTATTTATATTTATTTTTGTGGTAATGAGGATCAAATCCAGGGGCATTATACCTCTGAGCTACATTCCCAGCCTTTTTTTTTTTTTAATTTTTTACAGTACTGGAGATTGAACCCAGGATCTCGTGCCTACTAGTCAAGCACTCTACCACTGAGCTACATCCCCAGCCTTCCCCAGCCCTTTTTATTTTTTATTTTGAAATAGGGTCTCGCTAAATTACTGCATGTGCTGCTGGCCTTGAACCTGGGATCCTCCTGTCTCAGCCTCCCAACTACTGGGATTATAGGCCTGTGCCATAGTGCCTGGCACTTACCAACATTTAGAGAATGGGGAGCCAAACAGGTACCTTCCCCTCTCTGGCCTCCTTTCTCTGTGGCCTGCGCATGAGGCCATTAGGAAATTGTGTCTGCCCTGTGTCTGGGGAGGTGGGGAGTTATCTACTTGGGAAGATTCTGCTGTGGACCACTCCCTGCCCTCCAGTTGTCTAATGGCCATTGTGTCATATCCCCCCCATTGGCCGGAGAGCCTGGGATGGTTTTTATATTATTCCTTTGGGACAGAATCACATGGAGGAAATACATCAGTGCTTCTGAGTGCAGAGTATTGACAGGCCAGTTAAAGAGGGCTTTTAAACAACATGTGTATCGCTTTAGCAAGGAATATATATATACACAAATGATCGCACAAGTCCATTTTGCAGCTTCCATTTCCTGAAGGTACTGGAGTTTACTAGTTAAAGGATTAGGGTTTTTTAGCTGGGATTTTTTAAAAACTGTTTTTAGCTTGTCCTTGGAGTTGGGCCAGGCCTAGAAATCTGTTGAAATAGCTTTCTTCAGCTGCTAAAATGGGGATGGGTTTATAATACTAGGATCTTGAGCCTGGCTGAGGACTGGGTTTCAGCCCCCCTCTCCCCCATACACACACACACACACACACACACACACACACACACACACACACACTTCCTGGACCTTGGGGTCCTACAGATGGTCCTTGGAGTGGAATAACTTTAGTTCCCTTTTTGCCTTTGTTAGAATCTATTCATGTTCTTAGGAAAACTTGCTGCCTGGGGGCTCGGGGTGGGGTTCTAAGCAGGAGCTCTCTGAGTTGGTCCGAGACTGGCACTCTTCTTCCCCTGGCTGTTTCTCCCTGTCCTTTCTCCTCACTCCACTACTCCTGGTTCTAGGGAGATGCCACAGACTGCCTGCAGGGAGCTACAGGCACAGGTACGATTTTTTTTTTGCATCTCCAGCCACAGACTAGGCATTTAAAATATTTAGGCTTAACTTTTTTATTTTTAAAGAATATATGCATGATGAGCCGGGTGTGGTGGCGCACGCTTGTAATCCCAGTACTTGGGAGGCTGAGATGGGAAGATTGCAGGTTCGCGGCCAGCCTCAGCAACTTAGTGAGGCCCTCTGCAACTTAGTGTTTCAAAATAAAAAGTAAAATAGGGCTGGTGGTATAGCTCAGAGGTAGAATGTCCCTGGGTTCAACCCCCAGCACCAAAAAAAAAAAAAAAATATATATATATATATATATATAGATAGATAGATAGATAGATGCATAATAAAAAACACAGAACAAAGATACAGTGAAAATGTGTATTTCTCTCATGCCCCCTTAGGATCTCCCCGAGACCTTGATCACCAGATGTCTGTGCCTAGGCAAGTGTGTCTGTACTCGTCTCTATCTTATTCCCAGGATGGTATACTAATTAGGTTGTTCTGCACTTACTGATTTTCACTCTAAAATTTATCCTGGGATTGTTCCATTTTAGCACCCAGAATTTAGTCTGTTCTACTTAGCAGCGCCAGGCCATTCTTCTGAATGGGGAGCCCTGACTCTTCGCCAGCCCCCTGTCAGTGGACGTTGAGGTTGCTTTCAGTATTTCTCTTCTACAGGCCAAGTTGCAGTGGGCCTTGTACATGCTGCTAGGTCAGAGATGGCTGGTCGTGGGATCAAGGCTTAACAGGAAAGAATCACGGCTGTTTTGATTCTGAGGGAGAATGGAAGTTTCTGAGGTTTTTTCCTGGAGGGATCTTAGATTTCTGTAGAGTGGACTAGAGTTGGGAGTGGGTATGTGCTGGTTCCAGCCCAGTCTGTTCAGCTCAGACCAGCCTGTCTCTGTGAGCATCATATTCGTGGCTATGAGGCCTATGTACCCAGAAGTGTGACATGAGTGTGAGGAGGCTCTCAGAGCAGGGTGGGGTCTGCAGAGAGAAAGGCTTCTCACGCGTGGGTTTGAGCTGCTGCTGGAGTTCACGGGCCAGGGTGGGTGTGAAGCTAGAACCTTGGCTGGGAAGCAAGCTGGAGCTGTCCATCCACCTGCAAAGCAGGGCTGGGGTCCCCAACCCCCTGCCCACACTGCTGCAGGGTCCCACTGGCGCTGGCCTGGCACGCTGTGCTTTTAAAAGCCTATGTAAAAGGCACCTGGATAAATCATAGCTGGGTTTTCTGTTTTGAGCAAGCACCTCCTTGCAGAGCAGAAGCTGGGGGTAAGGGCATCCTAGTTTTTCCTTTCTGTGATGGGTTAGAGGAGGGAGGGAAAAAGGATTGTTTCCTCTGCCCTGGGAACTCTCTGGCTGTGGCCCTGTCCCTGTAGCCACTGTGTGCCTCTGAGATGGCCACAACCTTCCCCTGTGTGTTTCTGGCTGCCCCACGCAAGGGCAGGACAGGCAGCAAGGAGTTTGTGAGGCTGGCTGTCAGATACCCCCTCAGTAGGCCCTGGCCTGGTGGTCTGTGGCCTTTGTCCCCATCCTGGCCCTCCTGCTCTCACGTGCAGAGAACTTCTCCCCACTGTAGTTGCATGCAGTCCCTGCGAGAAGTCCAGAGCTCCCCACGCCTGCAGCTCTGCGGTTGGGGCCCTGGGTAACACAGAGGTTTCTATTGTGTCCCGGTGGCGGCGGGGCCCTGACCTGTGGCGCTGAGGAGGCGGGGCCTGGGAACCGACAGTGCAGCTATTCAGGGTTCTGCCCTGGTTTCCTGCTGCCTCCCATTGTGGATTTTGGGGGGTGGGGGAAGGGCGTGGCCAGGGCTGCTATTGTTGCTGCCTAAGGAGTCCTTTGTGCTTACTAGAAGTCCATTTGCAGAAGGAACTGAGCCACTCCTGGGCCCTCACAGCTCGCAGGCCTTGGGCCTAGCCCTCTCCAAGTGCCTGACCAGCCCCCCCCCCCAGGTCAAGGGGAGCCCTGCCCTTTGTGGGTACCTCTTCATGACCCCCTTCCCTCTCAAGTCCCATGTTGTGCCTGGATCCCCTCCTCCCCGCAAGGGTTTTGAGCAGCTGGGGAGGAGCGCATTCTGCCTGAGCCCTCCTGGCCCAGCTGCACCCTTGGGTGGGGGCCAGGCACGTGCCTGGGTTGCTGTCAGCCCTCAGGCCCCCCCACCTTCCTTTGTGCTCACCCGGTGTCCCTCGTCCCTACTCAGGAACTCAGCTGCAGAAAAGCTTGCTCCCTGGCAGCCCGGCCTGCAGCCACCCCCGCTGCCTGAGCCTCAGCCATGTTCCTTTGTTCTGCCTTCTCCGGGCTCTTGAATCTCAGGCAGGCAGCAGCTGGCAGGCGCACTACACCAGAGGAGGCCTCGCGACAGGACTCCGCCCTCTGAGCCAAAGGCTC
>PVJS01064012.1:0-10342 GCA_004027185.1 Glis glis | reverse complement strand
GCAATCCTCCTGTCTCAGCCTCACAAGTACTGAGATTACAGGTGTGTGCCACCATGCCCGACTTCCCTTTTTGATGTACATAAAGATAAAAATGACTCCTAATGAATGCTTACGCCAGGCATGCCTAGCTAGAGTTATAAAATAACCACGAGCCAAACATAAAACTTGAAAAACATAAATTCATAAATCCTTGAAAGTATAAATATAAAATAAGCAGTGCTAATAGGTACTTCCTTAATAAAAAGGAAAGGTCTTTTTCCTATGCAATTTATATCAGCCCAGGTTTACAAATCATACTTAAGAATGTTTATAAATATTGTATAAAGGTGAGAAATCACTGTTGACTTTGACAAAAGCTTTTTGTAAACACTGAGATTAACAGACATGAACAAGCAGGCATGACAACATTGTAATGAGGTGCCATGGTACTCCTTTCTGCTTCGACTTCTCAATGTGACCCGTAGGGAAACCAACACATTTTTTTCTGCCACTTTTCTCTATGGATACAAATTTCTAAAAGAAGAATTCTACTTCCTACCCACCCCATCATACTGAGCACTCCAGGAGAAAGAAAAAATAAGCTCACAAATTCTTTAACATTACTAATAGTCTCTGTACCCCTCAACTCCTCTGCTAGACTGTAGCATGAAAGGGCAGGATTATATAGTATTCCCAAATTAAAGCTTTGACTAATAAAACTCACTCAGTTAAAGACTGATTTATAGTCATCATTTGTTTAACTTAAATTTAAGTGATGTTTCTCAACTGTACATAATACAGTAATTCCATGTTCTCCTCTGGTCAATCAATATATGCCTGAGGACAATTGCTGTAGGGGAACGCTCATCTTCCTGGCTTGGGCCTCCCTGGTCACCCTACTTGCTGACCTCTGTCCCTCCCCTAGGACTTCAGTGCTTCCGGACTTCTTCATTCTCTCCTGTCTGGTCTCATGCCTAGTCTCCACAGTGGATTATCAGATGGAGTAAAGAGGAAGTAGTGGTTTTAGTGAAAACCATTAGTAAATTTTGCTTTTAGTGAAAAAGTGTCAGCAGAAGGGTGGTCTTCACCATTGTCTGACTTCTGGAAGTATACACAAAGTGACATCCTGAATGTGTAAAAAGAAAAAAAAACTCTCTTCTTGCCTAAATTTGAGGAATGTTACCAAATGCCCTTTAGGCATTAGAGGTTTCAGGGTACAGACTATACGGGATATGTGTGAATGTGTGTAGGAAGAGAGAGAGAAGGGGAGAAAGGGGAGGGTCAATAACCTTCTAAATATATCAAAACTGCTAATAAAGAACAGCAGCAGTAATCATATACACACACAAAGCTCTTCAGGGCTGGTAATGTTTTTTTCAGTTTAGTTTCGGAACTTTTATTTTATTTATATCTCTGAATCCCCTAATTTTATACTCTAAAGTGTCCCACTTTCCTCTACTATAAACTGGAAAATTATAATAAACTAATTTGTTTTTAAAAGAAAATTTATTTGAAATCTAGCCAAACAGTTTGATCTTCCTCAATTTATGACTACATATGGGCTTCATCCCATTTTGTTAGTGTGTGTGTGTGTGTGTGTGTGTGTGTGTGTGTGTGTGTGTGTGGTACCGGGGATTGAATCCAGGGGCATTCTACTTCTGAGCTATATCCTCAGCCCTGTTTTTTATTCTTTATTTTGAAACAGAGTCTCACTAAGTTGCCGAGGGCCTCATGAAGTAGCTGAGGCTGGCTGCGAACCTGTGATCCTCTCTGTCTCAGCCTCCCAAGTACTGGGATTACAAGCATGCGCCACCACGCCCAGTTTGTTAGTACATTTGACACTGATTATGAAAACTCTAAAGAATTTCATTTCTTCATTTGCATATTCCATGTTTTAATGGTTTTGCTTTGTTTTGGTTTTGGTGCTGGAATGAACCCAGGGGAATTCTACCTCTGAGCTGCACCCCCAGTCCTTTTTATTTTTTATTTTGAAACAGTGTTTCGCTAAATTCCTGAGGCTGGTCTTGAACCTGAGATCTTCCTGTCTCAGCCTCCCAAATACTGCAGTTATAGATGTGGGCCACCATGTCCGGCTCCAAGTTTTAACTTTTTTAAGTTAAGAATCTCTAACAAAATTTTAACCTCTTGTAGGATTTCAACAACTTCATTTCAAAAGCTTTTAATATGATCATTTTTATACATGAGAGTTTTACATCAGATATAAAATAATTTAAATTTAACTTGAATTTTTTTGCGGTACTGGGGATTGAATCCAGGAGCATTCTACCTCCAGGCTACACCCCAGCCCTATTTTTTTATTCTTTATTTTGAAACTGGGTCTCACTAAGTTGCGCAGGGCCTCACTAAGTAGCTGAGGCAGGCCAGGAACCCAGATCCCGCGGTCTCAGACTCCCAAGTACTGGGATTACAAGCGTGTGCCACCACGCCCGGCTTAACTTGAATTTAATAAACAAAATATTTAGATAATTGAGGCTGTAGGTTAATTCTCTTTATACATAGACATATATATATATATATATATATATATTTTTTTTTTTTTTACCAAAATGATGGGGTCAGGAAGACTCTTCGAGGTCTGCTTTTTGGTAGACAAACCGACCTTCTCCTGAGCTTCCTTCTTACCTACTCCTGCATATCCTGTCTCAATTTTGTCAATAAATTCTCCTGAGAAACTCTCTCTATATTTTAATGTTTCTCTAACATTGCCCAGCTAATATTTTTTAAATATGTTTCTCTGATGTTACCCAAACCTAGCTGTTTTTTTCTCAGAATTATCTGATGTCCTTTAGTAGAAAGGGCAGTTTCCACAAGGGCCCAGTTTTTTTTTTGTTTTGTTTTGTTTTGTTTTTTGTTTGTTTCATTTTGTTTTAAATTATCAATTTTTCCCAAATGGGCAACAAGGAGAAGTAGTTGAATCCAAAATTTCAGGAGTCTCCTTTAGTTAGCAATTTGGGGTAGTGCACATTTTATTGCGATTTAGTAAAGAGACTCCTCAAAATTAACAGAAACATCTGTCTGAAGTTCCTAACAAGGCAGTCACAACCCTGTGTACAACTTTCACTGCTTATTGCTGCATTATTTACGAATAGGGATCAGCAGTGTTATTAAATAAGAAATGCGATTTTGCCAATCCAGAGACGTTTCATCAGACTCTCAACTTGTTGCTTAGTGGAGGGTAACTAAGAGACAATAATTGTTTTTTTACAGTTACAAAGGTCCCCTGGCTTCTCTAGCCCATGTAATCCCCCAAAATTGTATATCCTGAGCCAAGCCTTGCATTTTACTTGTGTCTTTTGGTCACTTTCTACTTGTCATATGGGTGGCCGAGGTCCTGATCTCCTCCTGTACTCGCCCTCAGTGAAGGCAATGTGCTGTCTCATCCTTATGACGTTACGGACACACTGCATCCATTCCAATGCTGCATTCAAGTAACAGAAGTGCAAGCACAGAATATTATCCTGTCGTCATAGCAGCACTCTGATCTCCAACCGTGGATACTACATTTCCCTCACACCGAGCCCAAAGAGGAACACTGGTCATGCATCAATCCATAATGATCTCATCCCTCATTGAATTGCCATTTCCTTCATAGTCATTATCAGAGATTTCAGAAAACATAATTTGGAAGACCATAGTTTTGCCTGCCCAGCTAGATGGAAGCTCATGGAGGAAGGTGGCCAGTTATGACTGAGACACTGACTAGTACATGAGAAATTTTGCACAATAGATATGTCCATGTATTTAAGAATTCTGCCAGACCACTTCTTTTTTTTTTTTTTTTTTTGCGGTACTGGGGATTGAACGCAGGGCGTTCTACCTCTGCGCTACACCCCCGGCCCTATTTTTTATACTTTATTTTGAAACCGGGTCTCACGAAGTTGCAGAGGGCCTCGCTAAGGAGAGAGAGAGAGAGAGACCGAGAGACCTGAGGCTGGCCGCAAACCCAGATCCTCCGGTCTCCGCCTCCCAAAGTACTGGGATTACAAGCGTGCGCCACCACGCCCGGCCTGCCAGACCACTTCTAATGAGTGATGTCAGCCTAGATCAGAGGAAAAGGAACCGGGAAAGACAACAGAATCACAAGGGATTCTGCAATATTAATCTTTGTATATAATTATTACACTGGCTATTTTGGAGACTTCAAAATAGACAATGAAGCCGGGTATGGTGGTGCACACTTGTAATCCCAGTACTTGGGAGACTGAGACAGGAGGATCATAGGTTTGTGGCCAGGCTCAGCAACTTAGTGAGGCCCTCCACAACTTAGTGAGACCCTGTTTCAAAATAAAATAATAAAATAGGACTGGGGGTATAGCTCAGAGGCAGAATGCCCCTCAGTTCCATCCCCAGTACCACAAAAAAAAGACAGTGGTTGGTCAATGGGTAGAGATTACTAGGCAATCACCAAACCTATTTCATTATTATTATTAATTATTATTATTATTGTTATTGTTATTATTATCATTATTTTGTTTTAGCACAAAGCTAGACTACATTTCCAGGTGGTAGTAAAGTGGAGTCAAATGAGTAATTCTAGCAAATGGAGATTTGTAGGAAGTGATGTAAAATGCTTCCAGATCTGGCCTATAAAAAATCTTCTGCACAATAATTCTCCACACTCCTTTCTCCTCCACTATCTAAATGCAAACATGCCTGGGGAATCTTTGAAGTGTTGAAGACCAGAGATTCACAGCGTGGAAGGAAAATGAGTCCTCACACTTAAGATGCACTATTCTTGGGAACACACATTTTAGACTCCATGTAAGGAAACAACAATTATAATATTCTACAAGGGTCTAAGATTTGTCTATAGCTACAGCTAGAGTTAAAAAAAAAGGAAATAAAGTCAGGCATCCTTTCATTTTACACTAAGTATCATGTTTAAAGAAGAAGAGGAAGAAATATTCCTCCTCAACCTCAACCCTGCTTCATCTGTGATGCCAGACATACATGTAATGTACAAGCTGTGGGGCTGTTTCAGATCTTTAAGGCATTATCTCAGAAATAAGTCACAATATTCATTTTATTTAATTTTTTTTTTTTTGCGGTACCGGGGATTGAACGCAGGAGCGTTCTACCTCCGCGCTACGCCCCCGGACCTATTTTTTTATACTTTATTTTGAAACTGGGTCTCACGAAGTTGCGGAGGGCCTCACTAAGTAGAAAGAGAGAGAGAGACAGGGAGAGAGAGAGAGAGAGAGAGAGCGTGCGCGAGCTGAGGCTGGCCGCGAACCCGGATCCTCCGGTCTCTGCCTCCCAAAGTACTGGGATTACAAGTGTGCGCCACCACGCCCGGCTCATTTTACTTAATTTTATTTAATTTTATTTTAGTAGTGGGGGTTAAACACAGGGGGCATTCTACCTCAGACCTACAACCCCAGACCTTTTTATTTTTAACTTTGAAAGAGGGTCTTGCTAAGTGGCTGAGGGTCTCGCAAAGTTGCTGAAGCTGGTCTCAAATCTGCAATCCTCCTGTCTCAGCCTCAAGTACTGGTATTATAGGCATGCACCACTATGCCATGCTCACTATCCATTTTATACACACCTCAAATTAGATTCAGAGAATAAGTTCCAGAGCCTAATTAAGATAGTCAATAAAGCAGTTACTTCCAAAAATTATACATATGCATATTTATTCATATGTGCACAACATGTACATATAACTATTATATATATTTATCACATATATATGCCACATATAGTTTTACACTTTTTAATATATTGTATTATATAACTAGAATATTTTACATTATATATTTATACAACTATTGTAAATAGTACTAGATATACATATTACTCTTTATGTATATCACATTCCATACATTAGATTTTTAAGTAGCTAATACGAAAAATGGTTCAGTATACATTGACACATTTTTCACTGTTGAATGCTATGACTTCTTAACTATTTCTTTTGCTAATAAAATCTACCACTATCCCTGTACCTCATATTACAAATATTATAATAGAAATTGAAGCAGAAGAGTCATGTCAGTGTTACTGATACAGATATATAGGCTTCATATTTTGTTCTTTTCCTTATAATTCCAAAATATGGTATCAGAAGAGAGCAAATTTGCTCATGATACATTGTAAAATGTATGCATATCTATACACATTATGCATTATATATTTGTATATTTAACTATTTTTATAAGCATTTACAGTATAATGGGCATACCACTCATCTTTTCCAAAGCATCAGTCCCTGGTTCACCCCCTTGCATGTAGTACATGCTTAATTAGAAAATTATGACCAGAGAGATATGTTGAGAAGTACTGAAATAACTGAAGCTTTATCTTTTATCAATACCGTGGTGCAGACAATCTTTGGATATGAGCACAATATTTTTAATTGCAGGACAAATACACTATTCAATTCCATTCCAAACACAAGTTATCTTTGATTATTTTGACTCTGATAAGTCATACACACGTATTCAGAAATATTTCTATAGGAAAATCTTACAAGGTCATTTGCTAAGACAGGCAGAATGTAAATCTTCAGTTATTTAAATGCTTTAATCTTAATTTAGCTAAAGAGAATCTCAATGAACAAAAATAAAATTATTGCTAACTGGTCCTATGCCAGTTTGGGTGTTGAGTTTTGAAAGCTAGTTAAGAAACTAACAGCACAGTTTAGCAGAGACCATGTTATCTAAGACTTCTGCAAATTATTCTGCCCTAAAATAGAAATGTTGTGTTGGACTGAATCTCTGCTCAGTGACACAAAAACACAGGCCTTACATTCTTCTCCTTTGCTTTCACTGAATTTAAGCTTCTCCGTGAGGTGAGAACACATGACTGGCCTAAGAGATGACTTTCTGTTGCTTTAATGCCTGTGGAATTCTAGCCATTAATCTAAGCTTAGTGTGACTAAGGATATAATTTAATAACATGTAATCCACTTGAGCAACTATTATATTCAGTATCATTTGCTACAAATGATCACAAAAAATTAATATTCATTAACAATTTTCTTGGAAAAATACAGATGCTTCTAAAATGCTCTATCTCTCTTCAAATTAACCTAAATTCCTGCTTTTTATCATTTAGATATTTGATTCTTTCATAAATGACAATCATAGGACTTCAAGAGATGGAGGTGATCTAGGGAATGGAAGGCGGAGGGACGGTCAGTGAAGGAATCCCCTCTGTTGACATTACATACATATTTGAGAATTCCAATGTCAACTTGAACACCCTGTATGGGGAAGGGGGTGGGGAGGGAGACGGGGAAATCCCACCAAGTGCTGTGTGCATGTATATCACTATCACTATGAACTACATTATGATGTGAGACGACAATACACCAATAAAAGTATAAAAAAATGTGAAGAGGGAATCAGTCCTTTTTTCCTGAGATAGGATCTAAGCCTCCACTGTGAATGTAAGAAGAGCACACCAATGGTATTTACTAGTTTTTATTATGTTGACAACGTGTACATTTCTGAACAGCACAATTCTTAATTCCTCATCAATTACTGTTCCTCTGCTTACTTCTTGCTGTCTTTAATGCTATTTCTTTGGTTTAAGAGTATGTTAATATTTAGATGTAATTTGTGCAGTTCAGCATTATCATTTATCTAAGGGTCTTTGAGTATTTTCTATTATTAACTGGTAATAAGTAATTATTCATTTTTAGTAAATGGATTATTTGGTTCATGCTATAGACAGATAATGTAGGCAAATGGTTTAGCCTTAAAAACATTCATTGTCCTATCATAAGGCCAAAATCATTGTAACGATTTCTACCAAAGAAATCATAGAAAAAATTTCTGCAGTGTCACAAAGATTAGTGTATGTGGATTTTAATGCTCATTTCTGACTGTACTGAGAGTAACTGTGCTGGATATGGAATTTTAGCTACTCCATAGTGGTAGGTCAAGTGGGGAAAATGTAAACACATTTTTTCTTTGTATTGTTTGCACTAGCCCCCTACATTAGGAAACACCTGTAAGCCAGAGAATGATGCCAAAATGTTTAGTAGGATTTGCTACTGGTGGTCAATTTACAGGTTTCACAATTAATATAGCATACCATTTCAGATTTTTCTCTTTCTTCAATGTTTGAAATTCTTATTTTACAGGACTATGGATAATATTGTTTGGATGGTGTTACCTTTGATCGATAATAATGAAAGCATTATGTAAAATACATCCCAGTCTACTTAGAGAGTAATAAATTTGGTATTAGTTTCAGCATTTTGCATCTACTTTAAGATAACTACTTTTGATTTATTTACTTAAACTAGTATTGATTAATGTCAGCTTTCTGATGGGTATTTTTATCTAAGATTACTTGTCCCAACAATATATATTTATCACATCTATTTTACAGGAACTGAAATTAGAGAAACAGAGGCACTTGCTCCCTTAGGCAAAGTTGTTATATTTTATGACTTAAATGTAGCACTCTTTCCATTCCTCAGCCTTGTTGCCTTAGAAAGTTGTGTGCAGGACTCAGAGGAGGATAGCCTGAGCTAACTGTGGGAATTGGACAACAAAGAATGTGATGGGCAAAATCTATGTATTTTTTTCTTTTTCTCTCAACATAATGCAACACAGTGCATTTATTTATATCTGTATAGATGAGTATACATGAATAGATTATATGGTTTTTAAAATAACTTTTTAAAACAAACATTTTATTTTGGGATCATTTTAGAATTACAGAAAACTTGCAAAGATAATACAGTTTCCATATGTCCTTCATCCACTCTCTTTAATGTTAACATACATTACTTTAGTACATTTGTCAAAACTAAGAAACCAACATTGGTACATTGCTGCTAACTTTATTCAAAAGATACAAATTATAATATAATTAGATCTTGCCAGAAATATGACAGAGAACCCCCAAACTACCAAAAACTCTCTAAATATCATTGTCTATCCACTGTTTTTCAAAATTAACTTTGCCATAAGTGAATGGGTAAGAGGCCTTGAGATATTTATCAATGAGTATGTGAAGCTACTAGAATTAGTGAGGCATTTTAAAATTAAGTACCCAAAATATGAAGATGAATGTCCAATATTTAAACTTATGCAATATTCAATTTAGAGCTTCACTAAACTTTACAAAATTAATGTTTAGAATAATAATTTGTTATATAAAATAAATTGATTACAAGTAATACATCGATTCAAAATATTGAATCTAGATCCTAAGTAAAGAAATTCATAAGAGGTAAAGAGAAATGACCTTCATGAAGTAGTTCTATTATGAAAACTCACTTATAAAAAGAATCCATGAGAAATGTAACCATTAATATTAATGTTTCATGATACTTTATCCAGTGGCACAAAGTCCAAGAAGTACACTAGTCTCTTATCTAAGAGGATCCATTCCTAGACTCCCAATGGATACCTGAAGCCACAGATAGTACCAAACCTTATATGTGCTATGTTTTGTCCTATTCATTCTTATCCTAGAGTGCAACCTCGACATAAGATATTTTTTCTTTCCTTATTAAGTTGAGAACTTTCACACTTTCAGTTAAAGGAAGCACTTTATGGCTTCTCTTTAGCATGTCCAAATTGTAAGTGTCACTACTCTTACACTTTGGGGCCATTGTAAATATGTGTTACTTAAACACCAGCACTGCAGTACTTCAGCAGATGATCTGATAACCAAGATGACTGCTAAGTGACTACTAGGCTGGTAGCATATATACTGTGGATATGCAGACAAAGGGATGGTTGATGCCCCAGTGGGTCAGCATGAAATTTCTTCATTCTACTCAAAATGTCACACAATTTAAGAATTAAGAATTTTTTTTCAGGGCTGGGGATTGAAACCAGGACCACATGCATGTTAGGCAAGTGCTCTACCACTGAGCTATATCCCCAGCCTGGCACACAATTTAAAACTCATGAATAGCTTATTTCTAGAATTTTCCATTTAATATTTTTCAGATCATTGATGACCACGGGTAACTAAAACTGTGGAATGTGAAACCATGGATAGAGGACTACTATGCATAAAATATAAAGTGATACTATATTCCCACTTTGGAAGACAATTTAGAATTGTCTTATATTCACACACCCTATGGCCAGCACTTCCCTGTCTAGATATTTACCATGAAGAAATGCATATATGTGGTTTTGTTTTTGATTTTTTAGATATGATGAGGTCTTTAAAAGCCAAAAATTATTACATATTTTCATACTCAAAGTGAAAAGGACATTAAATCATCCTACAAATTTTAATTTCTTTTTTTTTTTTTTTGCGGTACCAGGGATTGAATGCAGAGGCGTTCTACCTCTGCGCTACGCCCCCGGCCCTATTTTTTATGCTTTATTTTGAAACCAGGTCTCACGAGGTTGCAGAGGGCCTC
>PVJS01064011.1:0-10342 GCA_004027185.1 Glis glis | reverse complement strand
AAAAAAAAAAAAAAAAAAAAAAAAAAAAAAAAAAGAAAGAAAGAAAAAGAAAAAACAGAAAGAAAAGAGAGAGAGAAATTAGAGGGAGAAATGAGAGTGAGGGCAAGGGTTGGGGTTTGCATAGCTAGAGGCATTATATTTTATTATTTGGTATTGGAGATTGAACCCAGGGGCATTCTACCTCTGAGCTACACCCCCAACCCTATTTTTTATTCTTTATTTCAAAACAGGGTCTCCTTAAATTAGCTGAGGCTGTCAGCCAACCCGAGATCCTCCTGTCTCAGCCTCCCAAGTACTGGGATTGCAGGCTTGCGCCACCATGCCCGCTCCCTGGAGGCTTTTCACAGCTGCCAAAGCAGGTGATCTCAATTAGGTGTGGTCTGGTCGGTCATTATCTCAGGGTTGGTCAGGCAGGACTCTTATCCATGATAAGAAAGTTGCTGTCCCTGGGGGTAGGTTCACTTAATCACATGGTGTGTATCCATCAGTCCTTGTTCCTCAAATCCTAGGTGACTCGAGCAAAGAGATGGATGCAAAATGGAGGCTGAGATGCCAAAGTTCTAATCCTGCTCTTAGCCACCCATCAGACGTTTGCAGGCAAAAGGGAAGCGTCTGAGTCCTTGTTACAACCTGACAACTAATCGCATGCTTAGAAGCCCAGGTGAGACCAGCAGAAAAACTGCCCCACCAACCCCCAGGATCGTGAGAAGTCAGGTGTGAGACACCACGGAGACAGGATAGTTTGTTACACGGTAATGGATAACTTGAGACAGCCCCTAGGTTTAGGCCTAATAGATTATGTCATGGGGAGACACGCTAATTCTGTGGGTCCTTGGCCTCCATGATGAAAAAGAATTTCAACACGTGCCATCAGAAAAAGACAAAGGGCCGGGCGTGGGGCGCACGCTTGTAATCCCAGTACTTGGGAGGCGGAAACCAGAGGATCCGGGTTCGCGGCCAGCCTCAGATACTTAGTGAGGCCCTCCGCAACTTCGTGAGACCTGGTTTCAAAATAAGGATAAAAAATAAGGCCGAAGCCAGGTGTGGTGGTGCACGCTTGTAATCCCAGTACTTGGGCGGCTAAGACCAGAGGATTGCAGGTTCGTGGCCAGCCTCAGCTACTTAGTGAGGCCCTCCACAACTTAGTGAGACCCTGTTTCAAAATAAAGAATAAAAATATCGGGCTGGGGGTGTAGCTCAGAAGTAGAATGCCCCTGGGTTCAACTCCCAGTACCACCAAAAAAAAATTAAAAAAAAATAGGGCTGGGGGTATAGCTCGGAGGTAAAACGCCCCTGGGTTCAATCCCCATTACTGAAAAAAAAAAAAGACAAAGGTTTAATTAATTTAAGAAAGGCGGGGATACAGGTTGGGGGCCATCTCAAAAGGGGGAGAGCGAGTCTCTCTGCGTGCATCCATCCATCCAAGCAAGCAAGAGTCCGCGTGCTCTCGCAGTTCTTTTATAGGAGGGGGTAGGTAGGGTCGCACATGGAGGGCAGGACTTCCTCTTAGTCCTCAGTTTCCCTGGCAACAGATAGGCAGTGGGGTCTGACCTTTGTCCTCCTCACCCACCCTACTTACATTAAGCATCTCAGGTGTCGAGAGGAGCCATTGTGATTAAGAGTGTGGACTCATTAAGGCTTCTGCCTGAACACACCTAGATTATGAACTTTCAAAATTTTAAATCTATATTTTTCCAATGTCTCCTTTCTGCCTAATATTTCCATCTTTTTTTTTTTTTTGCGGTACTGGGGATTGAACCCAGGGGTATTCTACCTCCGAGCTACACCCCCAGCCTTATTTTTTTATTCTTTATTTTGAAACAGGGTCTCGCTAAATTGCGGAGGGCCTCACTAAGTAGCTGAGGCTGGCCGCGAACCTGGATCCTCTGGTTTCAGCCTCCCAAGTACTGGGATTACAAGCATGCGCCACCACGCCCAGCTATTTCCATCTTTTCTATTCTGCCTCATCAGTTACTAAGGTCTTATATCTTTGCCCATTCCCTTGTGCAAAAAGCTTAACATTTTTAGCCTTAACTATTGGTTTAGCTCATTTGTTTCTAGATTCCTGCTACCTCAATTCTTAATCCATAGTTAGCAACTATGTATTAGAAAAGAAGGAGGGTTTCCACACGTCCACAGCAGGCTTCACCAACACCTCAACCTCTCAGGATTCCTCTCTCCGATGGCTTGTAGCCTGCTCTTCTGTGTTTCTAAGCTTAGCATTTAGCTTTTGGATTAAGAAATGCCTGTTTTAGATGGGCATGGTGGTGCACACCTGTAATCCCAGCACTTGGGAGGCTGAGACAGGAGGATCACAGGTTCAAGGCCAGCCTCCGCAATTTAGGAGACCTTGTTTCAAAATAAATAAAATAGCCAGGTGCGATGGTATTCACAATACTTGGGAAGCTGAAATAATAGGATAGCAGGTTCCAGGACGGCCTCAGCAAGTAGTGAGATTCTCATCAACCTAGTGAGACCCTGTTTCAAAAATAAATAAATAAAATAGGTCTGGGGGTATAGCCTAAAGGTAGAAGGTCCCTGGGTTCCATCCCCAGTAACACACACACACACACACACACACACACAGAGCCAGTATCAGCAATTTAGTGAGGCCCTCCACAACTTAGTGAGACCTTGTTTCAAAATAAAATAAAAAGAGCTGCAGGTGTAGCTAGAGGTGGAATGCCCCTGGGTTCAATCCCCAGTACCAAAAAAAAAAAAAACTTCCTTAAAGTCATTGTAAGGAGGAGGTAAAATGACGCAGGTAAAAGGCTGAGCTTACTCTTTGGCATGTAGCATTCCCAGCAGCAGCTTCCTCCAAGATATCCCCAGATATCACACACTTCTATCATTTCCTCCTCCCATCCTTGACTTGGGCTGGACTCAGCAACTTGCTTCTGATTTTTGTTTTTCTGCTGTTGTTGTTTTTGTGGTACTGGGGATTGAACCCAGGGGCGTTCTATCTCTGAGCTACACCCCCAACCCTTTTTATTTTGAGATAGAGTCTCATTAAGTTGCTGAGGGTCTCACTAAGTTGCTGAGGCTGCCCTCAACCCACAATCCCCCTGTCTCAGTCTCCCAAGTACTAGTATTTTTTTTTTTTTTTTTTGGTGGTGCTGGGGATTGAACCCAGGGGCATTCTACCTCTGAGCTACACCCTCATCCCTACTTTATTTGTTTTTTATTTTGAAACGGGGTCTCCCTAAGTTACTACGGCTGTCTTTGAACCTGTGATCCTCTTGTCTCAGCCTCCCAAGTAATGGGATCAAAAGTGTGTACCTGGGAGGCGGAGACCGGAGGATCCCGGTTCGCGGACAGCCTCAGCTCTCTCTCTGTCTCTCCCTGTCTGTCTGTCTGTCTGTCTGTCTCTCTCCCTCCCTCTCTCTCTCTCTCCGTAGTGAGGCCCTCCGCAACTTCATGAGACCCGGTTTCAAAATAAAGTATAAAAAATAGCGTGGAGGTAGAACACCCCTGGGTTCAATCCCCAGTCCGGGGAAAAAAAAAAAAAGTGTGTACCACCATGCCTGGCGGTTACTTGCTTCTGACAGATACAATATGGCAGAAATGATAGGACATCACTTGCAATAAGTTACAAAACCACCCTTGGGGAGCCGGGCGTGGTGGCGCACGCTTGTAATCCCAGTACTTTGGGAGGTGGAGACCGGAGGATCCGGGTTCGCGGCCAGCCTCAGATCTCTCTCTCTCTCTCTCTCTCTCTCTCCCTGTCTCTCTCTCTCTGCTTAGTGAGGCTCTCCGCAACCTCGTGAGACCCGGTTTCAAAATAAAGTATAAAAAATAGGGCCGGAGGTGTAGCGCGAAGGTAGAACACCCCCGGGTTTCAATCCCCGGTACCGCAAAAACAAAAACAAAAACAAAAACAAAAACAAAAAAAACCACCCTTGGATGGGGTTTCTCTCCAAACACCGGCTGCCGGGTCCTGAGGACACTTGGGCCTATGGAGGATGAGTCGTGGACCTGAAGCCTGCCAGCAACCACGTGAGTGAACTTGGAAGCGAGTGCTCCGAGGCCTGCCAGCCGTCACATGGGAGGACTTGGAAGGGGGCTGTCCGGCCACAGCAGAGCCGAGAGCTGATTCTAGGCCAGGAGCTTGATGGCAGCCTCATGAGAGGCCTGGAGCCAGACACCCAGCTAAGCCGAGTGCAAGTCAGATTCATGACCAACAGAAGCTAGGAGGTAATAAGGTGTTTTGTTTTGTGTGTGTGTGTGTGTGTGTGTTTTTTTTTTTTTTTTTTTGGTACTGAGGATTGAACTCAGGGAGGGGCATTGTATCTCTGAGCTACACCCCAGACCTATTTTATTCTTTATTTTGAAACTGGGTCTCACTAAGTTGCAGTGAGCCTCACTAAGTAGCTGAGGCTGGCCGCGAGCTGTGATCCTCCTGTCTCAGCCTCCCAAGTACTGGCATTACAAGCGTGTGCCACCATGCCTGGCTTGGAAGGGACAATTCTGAAGAGCCATGTGTCTGGCATGACCTCTGCCACTCCTACTTCCTTTGCTCCCCGGTTTGGGTTCAATGCTGCTCAGTGTGGGAGAGCTGAGGGGTTGACAGGATGGTGTGGTTGGTACTGGAGTGGTTCAGGGAAGCTGACTTTAATGTGGGACTTAAATTGGGCAGACAGGCATGGTGGCGCATGCTTGTAATCCCAATACTTGGGAGGCTGAGACAGGAGGATCCCAGTTGCGCGGCCAGCCTCAGCTACTTAGTGAGGCGCTCCACAACTTAGTGAGACCCTGTTTCAATATAAATAATAAAAAGTAGTGCTGGGGGTGTAGCTCGGAGGTAGATTGCCCCGGGTTCAATCCCCAGTACTGCAAAAAAAAAAAAAAAAAAAAATCAGACAGGCCTGTACTTGGGAGGCTGAGACCAGAGGATTGCAGCCTCAAGGCCAGCCTTAGTAACTTAGCAAGACCCTGTTTCAAAATAAAATAAAATAGTAATAGTAATAGTAATAGTAATAGTAATAGTAATAGTAATAATAAAGGGCTGGGGGAGCCGAGGCTGAGATAGGAGGAGGCTGACATAGGAGGATTGCAGTTTGGAGGACAGCCTCAGCAAGTAGTGAGACTCAGCAACCTAACAAGCCCCTGCATCAAAAACAAAAAATAAGAAAAGGGCTGGGGATGTAGATTGAAGATAGAATGCTCCTGGGTTCAATCCCCAGTATCATATACACACACACACACACACACACAAAATAAACATAACAAAACGTCTGGGGGGGTGTAGCTCTGAGGTAGAATGTTCCTGGGTTCAATCCCCCGTTCCTCCCATCACCACCACCACCACCACCACCAAAAATGTCAGTCATAGGGATTAAGAGTTGTTAACAAGCCGGGCGTGGAGGATCCGGGTTCGCGGCCAGCCTCAGCTACTTAGTGAGGCCCTCCGCAACTTCGTGAGACCTGGTTTCAAAATAAAGTATAAAAAAAAAATAGGTCCGGGGGTGTAGCTCGGAGGTAGAATGCCCCTGGGTTCAATCCCCAGTACCGCAAAACAAACAAACAAATATATAAATAAATAAAAATAGGGCTGGGGGTGTAGCCCTGAGGTAGAAGGTCCCAGTACCACACACACACACACACACACACACACACACACACACACACACCACAAAAGAAGTAGAATGCCTCTGGGTTCAATCCCCAGTACCCCCCTACATACACACACAGTAGCAAGGCTCCAGATACAGCTGAATTGTCATGCACTGCAAACCTGCTATGACAAATGCCAGCCCTGGCTGGAGGGGGTGAGACCCGGAGATTTGGGGTAGAAATCCTAAACCCTCTGGGACTGGAGACATGGTCCACTCCTCCCTGTGACAGGCCACTGTTTCCCTCCTGCTTGGGCATAAGGAGCCTGCGCCTTCAAGAGAGCACACCGCTCTGGATCTACCCCCAACTCTGTTCCTGGACACCAGATCAATAACTAGGGTCAAGTCACAGCACAACTTAGCCGGGAACATGCTGGCCTTGCAAAAAGTAAAGGACTGTGCCAGTTGTTATTATTTTTGGTTGGTTTTTTTTTTTTTTGCCTCTTAGCTCCAAATACATCCTTGATTGCCTGCTCTGCAAAAATGGGTCTGAGCCCTCTAGATATTTCTCCTCTGCCAGTTGGCACAGTCAAGCTTTGTCATTAGCGGCTGCTGGGGGAACTCTGCTGGAGAGAGGCATTTTCCTTCCTGGCTCTCCTGTGCTACTGCTGGCAGGCTCCCGCAGCTTCTCCCGGCTCCCAGCTCCTGCGGTATAGGCAGCTCCTCCATTATCCAGCTCCAGGGCACAGTGGGCAGCAGTCTCCAGTGGCCCTTCAGGTGCATGGCTTCCCCAGGAACCCTAGAGGGCAGGCTTCTGGTGAGTTCTAAGGGCAGATTGGGTCAGCGCCACAATGACTATTGGCACAACCATGTCCTAACAAGATGCAGATCTTAGCCCTGGGTGACTTCTTCCTTGAGTGCTACATCTCAGCATGAGGGATACTGGCTGTTCCTTATATTTGCTATTCCTAGATTATTTTTCTCTTCCTTTTTTGATACTGGGGATTCAACCAAGGGGTATTCTACCCCCGAGCTATACCCACAGCCCTTTTTTTTTTTTTTTTTGCGGTACCAGGGATTGAACCCAGAGGTGTTCTACCTCCGAGCTACACCCCCAGCCCTATTTTTTATACTTTATTTTGAAACCAGGTCTCACTAAGTTGCGGAGGGCCTCAGTAAGTAGCTGAGGAAGGCCGTGAACCCGGATTCTCCGGTCTCAGCCTCCCAAGTACTGGGATTACAAGCGTGCGCCACCACGCCCAGCTTATTTTTCATTTTGAAACAGGGTCTCACTAAGTTTCTGAGGCTGGCCTTGAAACTGTGATCTTCCTGTCTCAGTCTCACAAGTATGGGGATTACAGGCATGCACCAGCACACCCAGTTTATTCCTAGATTCTCTTCTCTTTTTGGTGGGGGGTGGTACTGGGGATTGAATCCAGGGGCATTCTACCTCTGAGCTATGCCCCCAGCCCTATTTTATTTTTTTATTTTGAAACAGGGTCTCACTAAGTTGCTGAGGACCTCATCAAGTTGCTGAGGCTGGCCGCGAACCCGGATCCTCCTGTCTCAGCCTCTCAAGTACTGGGATTACCAGCATGCTCCACCATACCCACACTGTGTGTGTGTGTGTGTGTGTGTGTGTGTGTGTGTGTGTGTGTGGTACTAGGGATTGAACCCAGGGGCATTCTACCTCTGAGCTACACCCCAGCCCTATTTTTTAATTTTTATTTTGAAACAGGGTCTCACTAGGTTGCTGAGAGTCTCACTACTTGCTGAGACTGTCCTCGAACCTTCGATCCATCCCTGTCTCAGCCTCCCAAGTACTGGGAACACAGGCATGCACCACCACACCCTGCTTCCCTTTATTTTTAACTAGTCATTACATTAGAGTAATGAAGAATACTCCAAGTATTACCCTGTCTACTTAGTTTATGTATCAAACTTTCCCTGTTCAAACTGCTGTGGTTTTCATTTGTTTGTTTGTTTGTTTGTTTGTTTGTTTGTTTATCTCCTAGTTGGATTCTGCCTGCTTCAGAGTCTATATCCTGGAGAAGTTACAGGACCTAGCCAACATGTACTGGCAGAAGCCAGACACTATTGTAGGACCCGACTGGAGCAGGGCAGGAGTGAGGACAGCGGCGGAGGAGGTTGGACAAGTAAAGTGTGTTGAGAGGAGAGCCTTCCGCTAATGGGCCCTAGCCAAGGTCCCAGAAGATGGGGCTAATATGCCCTTAGGATGGTTCTTGGAAGTTGGGGGAAAGCAGTAGCCCACACTAAGTGAAATAGAAAAGCTAAAACTGCTATGGAAGACGATTCAATAAAGACTCGGCGAAGTGCCGTGCTGGAGTAACTGTGCGCTCTGGTTTGGATGTGGTTTGTCTCCTCCAAATCCCCTGTTGAAAGGTGGTGCCCAGTGTAACAGGGTAACAGCACTGAGAGGCCCCTCTGACGGTGAGGTCTCACTGTCATGAGACTGAATCAGCACCCGCGAGCCCCCCAGGCTCACGCTCCTCGTGCACCTGCTAGCGCTTCCACCCTCTGCCATGAGGCGAAGCAGCACAAGGCCCTCCCGGCGCCCCGCGCTTGGACTTCCTGGCCTCCAGAATCGAGGGCTGATAAACCGCTGTTCAAAAACACCCCAGCACTGAGGACATGGATGGACATGGCATGGCCCCCAGAGCCGCCCAACAACGAGAACATGGGTGAGCGAGATAAAGGGAGGCAGCCTGTCACCGGCACTCCGAAACTAGGAAATCGACTGGCGGGAAGACTGCTTCTTTTTTTTTTTTTTGCGGTACCAGGGATTGAACCCAGGGGCGTTTTACCTCCAAGCTACACCCCTGGCCCTATTTTTATCCTTTATTTTGAAACTGGGTCTCACGACGTTGCGGAGGGCCTCACTAAGTAGCTAAGGCTGGCCTTGAACCCGGATCCTCCGGTCTCCGCCTCCCAAGTACTGGGATTACAAGCGTGCGCCACCACGCCCAGCTCATGGAAGACTGCTTCTTAACAAGAAAAGTGCAGCAGACAAAACTCAACAAAACAAAGACAGCCGAAGAGCAGCAGACGAAGAGCAGCAGAGTGTGAGGCAGCGGACAGAGCCGGGGGGGGGGGGGGGGGCTAAACAGAACTCCACGCATTTCACCTGGTAAGTGGAGAGAGGAGGCGAAGGCGCCATCTATGCGGGGCCACGCCTACACTGTGACTCCTGGAGATCAACAGCAAAGAGACAGCAGATCCTTGTGAAACCAGCGACTATAGACCACCATTGAAAATGATCAACTCTGGAACATGATGAAGCCCAAGTCAATCCAGACCCACACCTACAACAATGATGGTTTCATGAGGAGAGACCAAGAAGAGGCAGCCATACACAGGAGCAGCCAACTCTGAGAACACGAGCCAGCGAGCCACGGCCTCCCATGAGTAGCCCAACACCATCCTGGAACACCCCAGAACTGAGGACATAGGTAGATGAGACATGGCCCCCTCTCCAGCAGCCCAGCACTGAGAACACGGGTGGGTCAGCCCCCGGCCCCACCCCCAGACACCCCCCCAGCCCGTGCTGGGAACGTGGAGCAGGTGAGCCCTAGGCCCTGCCCCCAGAGAATCCCTCCCACTGGTGCTGGGGATGTGGGACAGGCGAGCCCTCGGCCCTACCCCCAGAGATACCCCTCCCCCGGGGATACAGGGCAGGTGAGCCCTTGGCCCCGCCCCCGGAGAACCCCTCACCCTGGCACTGGGGACGTGGGGCAGGCGAGCCCCCAGTCCCACCCCGGAGTACCCCAGTGCTGAGGTCATGGGAGGATGAGCTGTGACCCCACACAGAAGGGACTCCAGACAGAGAGAAAACCTCAGATCAGCCGGGCGTGGTGGCGCACGCTTGTAATCCCAGTACTTGGGAGGCGGAGACCGGAGGATCCGGGTTCGCGGCCAGCCTCAACTACTTAGTGAGGCTCTCTGCAACTTCGTGAGACCCGGTTTCAAAATAAAGTATAAAAAATAGGGCCGGGGGTGTAGCTTGGAGGTAAAACGCCCCTGGGTTCAATCCCCGGTACCACAAAAAAAAAAAAAGAAAACCTCAGATGAGTGAAGAAGGTGAACTAACTGGGGGAGACAGGAGGGGAGGAGAGGGAAACAAACTGGTGCACAGGATGGGCATACACAAAGACATCAAAGTCAACTACTATGCTGAAAACGGGAAGGAGGGAGGGGGAGGTGGGGGGGGGAAATGGGGTGGGCTAATTGACCGATGAGTGCATGTATACATCAACCACCCCGAAATCCTTCAAGATGTATGATTGCAATGCACTAATAAAATAATTATTTAATAAAAGGAATAAAAAATAGAGTTGGGGGTGTAGCTTAGAGGTAGAATGCCCCTGGGTTCCATCCCCAGTACCCCCCCAAAAAATTACACAGTCTCAGGTGTTCTGTTACAGCAACATAAAACAAACTAAAACAAGCCAGGCGTGGTGGCTCACACCTATAATCCCAGTACTTGGGAGGCTGCGACAGGAGGATCATAGGTTCGTGGCCAGCCTCAGCAAGCAGTGAGACTCTCATCAACCTAGGGAGACCCTATTTCAAAAATAAAAATAAAAAATAGGGCTGGGTGTGTAGCTCGGAGGTAGAATGCCCCTGGGTTCAATCCCCAGTACCCCCCCCCCGCAAAAAAAAGACAGCCTCAGCAACCTAGCAAGACCCTGTTTCCAAACAAAAAGTAAAGAAGGGTTGGCGGTGGCGGTGTGGCTTAGAGATAGAATGCCTCTGGGTTTAGTTCCTGGTAC
>PVJS01064010.1:0-10342 GCA_004027185.1 Glis glis | reverse complement strand
GGAGATGAACATGGAAACCCACCAGTCAGGCCTAGTGAGAAGAGCTCAGGAAGGCTGAGCAGAGTTTGATCAATAAGAGAATCTGTGTCCACTGAGAAGGAGGCTTGTGGGGAAGGAAGGTTGGGGGAAGATGGAAATCACCACATTAGGTGATGGAGCGATATAGAAAGACATTACAAAGCACAAGTCTTTTAACTCAGCTTTCCCCCTCTCTCTAAAAGAGTCAATGGCTGGCTCCCATGGGTACAAAGTATCAGTGGGGAATTGTGGCATCACTGACCTTCCAGGACTTCTCCTGGTGAGCTCAGCATGGACAACAGGAAGGACGAGTGTGGCTGGCCCATCCAGCCCTGCCCTGCTCAGACCTTATGGGCCTCGCACATAAAAGACTGCTTTTATGAAGTTACAACGGGTGTGCTGATTCTCCAAACCTGCTCATCTTTATAGACTTGGTGACAATGCCATCACATTGTGTTGGTGGCGCATGAAGAAATTTCACCTCAGAAATCATTAGATCCAGTAGTTGTGGAACCGCAAGAGGTAATTAAGCTGCATTTACAGGGTGATGTGTTTGCGGGAGAAGAGTCTTGATCAGCCCTAACACTGGGTTCCCCTGGTTATGCAGAGGACCCCCATTCAACACATAGATATGAATACCTAGCATGAGTTTCAGCTGTCCAGGAGCTGGGGCTCCACTGTCAGACATGGCACCTGCCCTCGCTGAGCTGAGTTTTGAGTTGGGGTGGCATTCCGTAGATGTGGCTCCAGTGTGGGCGTTTGGAGGGGAGTTCCTCAGAGGCTTTCCCCTTCAACCTCATGACACTTGAGGTAAGCGTTGGCATCTCCGTTTCACCAGCAGGGCTGAGGAGGAAAACCACTGCTGCCATGAGCAGGAGATCGGGGCCTGAGTTAAGCCCAGGGCTTCCTGCATCCCTGCAGGCTTTTTCTGAACCTGTGTCCTCCCCCCTAGGTCAACCCAGAACTCTAAAACCACGGGGTGAACAACTTCTGGGCCTCCGATGACATCATTCCTAACAAGGCTGAAATGCGGAGTTTGGGAGAAGATGGTAACAAGTAATATTCCAGCCCTGGAGTCAGTCAGCGCTCTCTGGAGAAATATGTATTTATTGTCAAAAATAAAATTATTATAAATCTGATATTATAGATCATAATTCACTTTATTTACAATTTTGTAATTTGGCAGTGGTTCAGACCAAGAACTCATTCAGAATGCCCCACTTCATTATGTGAACAGGTTATATTTATAGCCAGGGAAATGTCTGTGCCCTGCAGAAAAAGGAAGGTTCATACATAGCCTGCCAGGTCGGAGTTATTTTCATGGTTTGGGTTTAGAATCCCCCCCCCCAGTGTCATATGTCGAAAGCATGGTTCCCAATATGGTAATGTTATAGTGCATGGCTGTGTGATGCGGGTGACTTAGGCACGATTTGGGGTCTATATATGTCCCTAGTCCCCTCCTCCCACTCTTTGTGCTTCTGTCCAGCATGATTGAGAACTGCTCTTCTCTGCCACATGCCCCATCACTGACATTTCTGCCTTGGAGCTGGCTGACCATGGGCTGAATCTCTAAAACCCTGAGCCAAATAAATCTTTCCTCCTCTAAGTTGTACTTGTCTGGTATTTTGGTCGCAGCAACAGAAAAGCTGTTAAAACAGCTTCTGTCCATCTTTTTTGAACATGGTTTTAACAGTTGGCTGCTTGTGGTAGGCTGAGCCTCCTCTACTTGCTACAAGGAAGGCCAGTGTTTGCACTTCAGGCTGAGAACAGTTCCCTACATATGAAGAGAGTTTAATTCAAACTTAAAATGTATGGGGGCAACTTTAGGCCCAATTTAACACTTTTTAGCACAAATGGCTTTTCCCATCCCGAGTCTTACTTTTCTCATTTCTCCCCATGTCTACTGGTTCAAATCCTTGTCTTACTTCCAAAGTGAGAATTCCAGGTGAAGATGGCACACTGGAGGCATGCAATGATCTCTTCTGCCTTCCCAGATGCCAAGAAAGAATGATGAAGGGATTCCAAAATAAGGCACGAATTCACCACAACTGAAAGAATGGGAGGAAAATGTTAGTAGTCAAGTAAACTGAAGACATAGTTAGAGGATAAAAAGCTGATGGAATAAGGCAGAGGAAACTACAGAATGCAAGCTGAATGGGGTGCATCTGAGCATGAAGTCCAGGCCTCCCAGCACTCTGGAGAGGAGTTCAGGACTCTGAGAGCAGGGTGTGAGGCAGATGACTGACAGTGGCAAAACTCTGCAGAGTATCACAACCATGCACAGGTGCAGCCAGGTTCATAACACCCCTACATGCTGGAGGATTATTCTTGAAGAAATAGGAGAAGCACAGGGATCCAGGACACTACAACATGGGTAGGAGTGAAGTGTGGGCTGAAAACAATCTGTGAAAATCTACAAAGGAAGATTGAGCCATTAGCCAATGTGCCACTCACACATACACAGCATTTTTTTTTTTTTTTTGCGGTACCAGGGATTGAACCCAGGGGACTTCTACCTCCGAGCTATACCCCCGGCCCTATTTTTTATACTTTATTTTGAAACCGGGTCTCACGAAGTTGAGGAGGGCCTCACTAAGTAGCTGAGGCTGGCCGCGAACCCGGATCCTCTGGTATCAGCCTCCCAAGTAGTGGGATTACAAGCATGCGCCACCATGCCCGGCTCATACACAACATTTTTACTCTAGTTTTGAAGTCACAGAGTTTCTCTTTCAAAAAATGAAATAGCTCTAGCCAGGCATAGTGGTACATGCCTGTAATCCCACTACTTAGGAGGCTGAGACTGGACAATCACAGGTTTGAGGCCAGTCTCAGCAACTTGTTCCATCTGTAACTTAGACCCTGCTTCAAACAAGGAGAGGCTGGGGATGTAGCTCAGGGTAGAATGTCCCTGGGTTCAATCTCCAGTACAAAAAAAAAATTGAAAGAAAAGCTCCCACTCAGTACTATTTTAGAGTCATGAGAGTCCTCTAAGGAAAGAACAAAGAAGCCAATCCCCCCCCATGCCTACAAGCATTCCTCCTGAAGCTGATCCTGCTGAGCAAGCCCCTGGCCTAAGCTGCAGCCAGCTCAGTCTTTGCAGCTAAAGCCCCAGCTCCACACACTCACCTGGACCACGACGTCTGCAGGGTGAAACAAGGGCCTGGTGGCACTATGTGAGCAGGAATCTGGCCTCCTGCATCCTAAGCTGCTGCACTTCCCTGAGGAAAGGGTGGAAGGCATGAGAGACACAGTACCCTCTCATCCTCATAAAGCTAAGATGGAAATGGGAAGGAAGGGGGAAATGCCAACAAGGGAGGAAGTCAGAGGGCTCCTTACAGACAGTGGATGTCACTTAGCCAGACACTGGGGCTCAAAAATGGAAAAATGAAACCACAGAGGTAACTAAATAGGTAATAGAGTAGGCAAATGGAAAACTGCCACCGAAACACCAAGTGATGAGCACGGGTTCCAGAAAGTTAATGATTTGTTCCCCGAGACATTCAAGCTACATTCTTAGTTGGCCATTCTGTGTCAAGAGGGCATTGTCTCTGTGTACCTGCAGAGCCCAGTGCTGCTATCAATGGTGCACTAAAGTCTTCGATCAGAGACCATGTGTGATCTTGCCCTTGCTTTAAACTGGACTGCGAGGAGGATTCCAGTAAAATGAAGACGCCTTTCCAGGGTAGGAAACTTTGCCTGGATCAGTGAAGTGGGGAGGTGCTCCTGGGCCTTGTCATTCTTGGCCATGATGAGTAGTTGGTCATTTGGTGACCTTCCTGTTTTTCATCCTCCCCAGGAGTCTCAATTAGGCTTAAGGCATTCTTTATTCCGGTGACCCCGTAGCTTACATTAGGCACATTGGAGGGTTCTATAGGAAGATGTCTCTTGCAGTGGGCCCAGGCCCACCTCCTCTAGGTTGGGTTCTTCCTTGCAGCAGGATGCAGGATGGTCTCTGACTCAGCACAACCTCCAGTCTTCATTGTTCCTTTCTCACTCAAACCTGGTACCTGCTGGCAAACTCCGTAAAGGCAAATTCAGTGACCCAAGACATTGGCAGCCCTAGGCTCCTTCTACTTTTTGCAATTTCTTTTGTATTCTGGGTTACGCTGGGTAATGAAAGTCATATTTGTTTTCAAAAATTCAGGTGCTTCCAGGTGTATATTTAAATATTGTCTGTATGATTCAAAGAATGCCAAGAATTCTGAAGCATCCACACTCGACTTTTGCTTTACCTTTTGCACTTTAAGCTTCTTTCCTTTGGGAACCAATTGTAGCCCTACTAAAAAACAGTCTTGATCACCTTCGAGGCTGGCTCTATCCCCTGCATTCACATTCCAACTGGGCTTAGATTTTTGGCACTGCTTGAGGTGCACTGGCCCTCCAGGGTTACCGGGGGTATCTGCATGTAGCCAATTTGCTCCCTTCCCAGCTCCGTCTAAAGCCATCTGACATTTTTCAAAGTAATGAAGGTGTTCAGCAGCTTTTGTACCTCTTCCAAGGTGGGATTATGGGTAGAAAAAATCGACAAAAACTTTTGTTTTCTTTTTATGTCCTCACTTGAACTTTCTTTGTTTATGAAGGGTTTGGGGGATCAAACCCAGGACCTCGCACACGGTAGGCAAGTGCTCCACCACTGAGCTCTATCCTCAGACCTTCTTTGAGTCATATCTGTAGGTAGGCCTTGCATCCTTCTGGTTAAACAAGTCTGAAGATGAAAAGGGAGAGCAGAACCAAATCAATCCTCTCGGCTACCCAGTCTCAGTGTCCACACCTCCAGTGGGATGTGCCTTAGCAGATAATGCCCTTCCTGTGTTCAGGCAGCTCTCTGGTCAAGTTGAGTACCTTGACAGGTATGAGAGGTAGAGACCATTCCTATTTCTTGACCCTTAGGAACTGGTGGGGAGGTCCACCGTATGGATGTGTCCTTGGTGTTGACAATAGAGGAGTGGCAGCACAACTACTCAGGGGTGGAGGAGGAGCAATCAGAATATTCCACTCCATCAGCAGTAAGTGATCCTCCTTTCTATTAGAATCAGGCAAGACAGGGTTCTCTGCCTTTCCTTCCTGTTGGACCAGAATCTGACACTTTCTCTACACAGGCTTATTTGCATACAATACTGGACATAAGGTATTTTATCCCATTTTTTTCTTCGCCACTAAAAAATAAGTCTAATCATAAAATTGTGTTATAATTTAAAGATCAATTTTCAGGCCATTTTTCTTTGGAGTCTCAATGACATTGGGGCCACATAAAGTTGCAAAAGAATAGCATCTTTTTCTTTTACATGGATTTGCAGCTAAAAGTTGCCCAGTTTTGGAGACTGTGTGGGGAACAAATTAGCATTTCCCATTTCCTCGAAATTTGGACATAGCTGGTCAGAAGTGTATACCTAGGTTATTTATGCTACAGTTAGCACCAGATCTCATTAACCAAAAACACAAGAGGGCTTCTGTGAGTGGAGATCTTCTAATTCTTCCCCAAATCCAAGACCCTCACAATGAAGGCCAAACTACAAGGAAGAAGAAAGAGGAGTCTGGTCACTTGGACTACTGAAAAATGCACCTTTCAAACCCAGACACTGTTTTTCTATTGTAAAAGTAAAATTACATGCTGAAGGTTGGAGACTCTGAGCCAGGGATTTTCCCCGGGATGGTCACTGGGAAAAGCAGTTGAGGTAGCTGCTTAACCTCATACATAGGCTCTTGATACCAGCAAGGGGCTGAGGAGTCATGAGCAAAAGAACCATTTGGATCGCTGTCTGGCTGTCCCACCAGTTTGTTATGGAACCAGGCCCATTTTGCATGCCAAAGCTTACAAAATAAAACTCACTAGGTTGCTGAGTCTAATTGCTTGCTGAGGCTGTTCTCGAACCTGCGATCCTCCTGTGTCAGCCTCCCAAATACGGGGATTACAGGTATGTGCCACCATGCCCGGGTAAAGCTCTATTTTAGATTTTTCAGCATATAGGTAGCATCTAAAGCCTAGGTTATATTAGCTTGGTGTGATGGTGCATGCCTGCAATCCCAGTATTTGGGAGTCTGAGACTATAAACACAGGTTCGAGGCCAGCATCCAGTAATTTAGTGAGTCCGTGTTTGAAAAGAAAAAATAAAATAGGACTGGATTTGTAGCTTAGAGGTAGAATGCTCCTGTGTTCAATTCCCTTTACCTGCCCCCCTCACACACACATATAGCCTAGGTTGTATTCACAATTCGAGTAAGGATTCAAATTCAGGTCCGATTAACTCCTATGAACATCATTTTCTTGATCCATGTGAGCCTGAATCCCATCCATGATTTTATAGGCATTATTTTAATCTAGGTTGATAGGAATCAGACTTTCACTCCCTGTGCAATATCTCTGATATTTAAATTCTTATCCAAGTTTAGAGGATTTTTGTGAAAAATTCTCAACAATTTTCAATCCTCCTGTGTCAGCCTCCCAAGTACTGGGAGGAAAGGTGTGCACCACCATGCCCACTACCATAAAAAATTTGAAAGGTCAAATGGGAACAGGACTTAAAACTGAAATAATTGTGCACATTACCATTAGAAAGTCATTGCCTTCAAAACTAAACATCTTAGAAAGTGTTCATTAAATTATTTGTTGTTGTTGTTGTTGTTTTTGCGGTACTGGGGATTGAACCCAGGGGCATTCTACCTCCGAGCTTCACCCCCGGCCCTATTTTTTTTATACTTTATTTTGAAACCAGGTCTCACGAAGTTGAGACCGGCTCATTAAATTATTAATAGTAGCTTGTGCCGGGCGTGGTGGTGCACGCTTGTAATCCCAGTACTTTGGGAGGCAGAGACCGGAGGATCAGGGTTCGCGACCAGCCTCAGCGCTCTTTCTCTCTCTCTCTCTTTCTCTCTCTCTCTCTCTGTCTCTCTCTCTCTCTCTCTCTCTCTCTACTTAGTGAGGCCCTCCGCAACTTCGTGACACCCAGTTTCAAAATAAAGTATGAAAAAAACAGGGCCGGGGGTGTAGTGCAGAGGTAGAACACCCCTGGGTTCAACCCCCAGTACCGCAAAAAAAGAAAAAAAAATAGTAGCTTGTGTGTGTCAACTTGGTTTATTGTGAGGTCAGGAGGTATGGGCTGAATACTCAAAATGGCAGCTGACTGTATATCCAGAGTCTTGCCTTCAGAACACACACACACACACCAACATTAGTGGGACACAATCACAATGTCAGCTTCCTCATTAATCAGGAACACAGCTGTTTCTAGTTTTATCAAAGCAAATCAAATTTCTTTTTTTTTTTTTGCGGTACCGGGGATTGAACCCAGGGGCGTTCTACCTCCGCGCTACACCCCCGGCCCTATTTTTTTATACTTTATTTTGAAACCGGGTCTCACGAAGTTGCGGAGGGCCTCACTAAGTAGAAAGAGAGAGAGAGAGCTGAGGCTGGCCACGAACCCGGATCCTCTGATATCCGCCTCCCAATGTACTGGGATTACAAGCGTGCGCTACCACGCCCAGCACAGCAAATCAAATTTCTAACACTTCAGTTTTAGATAAATATGAAACTGCATTGCAAAATGAAGCACAAGATGAATCTTTTAAATCAAGAACTCTTTATATGTTTTTTTTCTGATAAGAGCAATTGGAATGTTTTGTTAATTGAATCTTAACTGCTTTGAAAGAAGTTTTACCTGTAAACCAAGAATTACCTAAATGTTAAGAAAACCCAAAAGACTAATAAATGGAATGATGAGGGGCTTGGGAAGGGGATAGGGGTGTGGTGAAGGCCACAGTTCAGATAATGCTATGTACATATACAAAATTATCAGTGCCAGTCCAGGGAATGGGAGGCAGTGGGGTAGGATCCCGAAACACACTCAGTGTTGTGTGCATGTGTGTTCCTACCATTCTATACCTCATCGTGATATATAATTACAATGCACCAATAAAAGTATATTTAAAAATCACTCTAGGTCACTAGAGGGGGCATGTAAGTCCATCTGCTAGAACTAAAGGGGCTTTCTTCCGAGAGCTCTCAGAGCTGCACCAACCTGCAGCAGGCTCACTCACTCCCCCACCTGTGCTTTGGCCAGTCTTGAGGTCTCCCCATAGGCGATTCCACCTACTTTTTCCTTTATTTTATTTGGTAATGGGAATCAAATCCAGGGGGCATTCTACCTCTGAACATCATTGTCCAGCCTTATTTTATTTTTTTATTTTGAAACAGGCCCTAAATTGCTGAGGCTGGCTTCAAACCCATGATCCTCCTGTTTCAACCTCCCAAGCACTGGTATTACAGGTATATGTCATTGTGCCTGGCTCTCCTGCTTTTTTTTTTTTTTTTTTGCTTCTGCTAATAAATGTATTTGCATTTCTTTTTTTATGTTCATTTATTGGTGCATTGTAATTATACATTTTTATATATGTCAGGGTATCAACATCATACATGCACACATTGCTCATTTAGCCCTCCCTCCAATCCCACCCTATTCCCTCCCCCTTCCCTCCCTTTCATGCTCCGGATAGTGATTGAGTCTTATAGGTTTGTGTATGTACATCATGTGCTATAATGTGTTTCCCTCCACCCCCCCTCCCAACTCCCTCAGTTAGGTCACCTTCTTTGTCCATCTAAAGATTTCTTCTTCTTCCCTTCTAAGTCCCTTCTAAGTCCCATTCTATCTAGCTCCCACAGATTAGGGAGAACATCCGACTTTTTACTCTTAGTGACTTACTAATATCACTTAGCATAATGTTCTCTAGTTCTCTCCATTTCCCTGCAAATGGTAATAGGAATCAAATCCAGGGGCATTCTACCTCTGAACATCATTGTCCAGCCTTATTTTATTTTTTTATTTTGAAACAGGCCCTAAATTGCTGAGGCTGGCTTCAAACCCATGATCCTCCTGTTTCAACCTCCCAACCTCTCTGTTGAGGTTCTTGATTGTTTCCTTTGCTGCACAAAAACTCTTTAGATTAATGCAATCCCACGTATTAATTTTAGTTTCCTGTGCCTTTGGAGTCTTGTTGAGGAAGTCTTTACCTGTGCCTATGTGTTGAAGTGTTGGGCCTTTGCCCTCTTCGAGTAGCTGCAAGGTCTCTGGTCTGACTTCTAGGTCTTTGATCCATCTTGAGTTGACTCTAGTGCAGGGTGAGAGTGGGGTTTATTTCTATTTTTCTACATATGGTTAGCCAGTTTTGCCAGCACCATTTGTTGAAGATGCTATCTTTTTTCCAGTGGGTGTTTTTAGCCCCTTTGTCAAAAATCAATTGGCTGTAGGTGTGTGGGTTTGTTTCAGAGTCTTCTATTCTGCTCCATAGGTCTATGTGTCTGCTTTTCTGCCAATACCATCCTGTTTTTATTATTATGGCTTTGTAGTATAGTCTGAAGTCAGGTATTGTGATGCCTCCTGCATGCTTCTTGTTGCTGAGAACAACTTTGGCTATTCTGGGTTTTTTGTTGTTCCAAATGAATTTAAGGACAGATTTTTCTATGTCAGTGAAGAATGACTTTGGTAATTTAATGGGTATTGCATTGAATCTGTAGAGCACATTTGGGAGAATGGCCATTTTGATGATATTTATTCTGCCTACTCAAGAGCATGGGAGATCTTTCCATCTTCTAAGATCTTCTTCAATTTCTTTTTTCAATGTTTTATAGTTTTCCTTGTAGAGGTCTTTTACCTCCTTGGTTAGGTTTAATCCCAAGTATTTTATTGTTTTGGGGGATATCGTGAGTGGAAATGTCTTCTGGATTTCTTTTTCAGTGGATTTATGGTTGGCATACAGAAAAGCTTCTGATTTTTTAAGATTGATTTTGTATCCCGACACTTTTCTGAATTTGTTGATCAGTTCTATGGACCTTTTGGTTGAGTTTGTTGGATCTTCCAAGTATAATATCATGTCATCTGCAAATACAGATAGTTTTAGTTCCTCTTTTCCTATTTGTACTCCTTTTATTTCCTCCTCTTGCCTTATTGCTCTGGCTAGAGTCTCGAGTACTATATTGAAAAGCAGTGGTGACCGCAGACATCCTTGCCTTGTTCCTGGGTTTAAAGGGAACTCTCGAAGTTTTTCCCCATTCAGTATGATGTTGGCTGTGGACCTATTGTATATTGACTTTATGATGTTGAGGTATGTTCCTTATTTCCAACTCTCTGCAGTGTTCTTATCATGAATGGGTGTTGGATTTTGTCAAATGCTTTTTCAGCATCTATTGAAATGATCATGTGATTTTTGTCTTTAGTTCTGTTTATGTGATGGATTACATGGATTGTTTTTCGTATGTTGAACCAGCCTTGCATTCCTGGGATGAACCCGACTTGGTCATGATGTATGATTTTCGTGATGTGGTTTTGAATGC
>PVJS01064009.1:0-10341 GCA_004027185.1 Glis glis | reverse complement strand
TGGCTGTGGATGGTGACTCTGGAGCTGAGGGCAGGCACTCCTACATGGGGGAGGTGGGGAAATCCCCCTTCGGGGCCTCAGTTTCCCCTTCTGCCAGATGGAGTGGCAACCCTCTCTGCAAGCTTGGGGCCTTGGGAGACCCAGGGCTGCTCCGTGGGAGGCAGGCAGGTGCAGCCTTCCTGCGCTCCCTCTCCTGCTGACCCAGCGCCCCTCACCACGTGGCCATTCCGTCATCCGCACCGGGCTGCCTCCCAGGACTCCTCCTCCAGTCACACCTGCTGGCTCCCCTGAGCCCCGTCCATCCCACCCGCAGTGCCCACAGAGACCCCTGGGCTTGAGGAGCAGGGCAGCCAGCGTCCAGGGGACAGGGGCTGGGACACGGGGTAGGAGGAACCTGTCAGAACTGGGGGTTTGGGTGGGATTGTGGGCTCTACACACCTGGGGCGAGGGAGACGCCTGGGGAAGGGGCCAGAGTGGGATGAATCAGACCCAGGGGAGGAGCAGAGGTGCCTGGAAGACTGTTTTGTCCTGGGGACACTCAAAAAAGGATCATGGAGCTGGGCCTGGAGGCACATACCTGTAATCCCAGTACTTGGGAAGCTGAGACAGGAGGATGGCAGGTTCAAGGCCAGCCTCAGCAATTTAGTGAGACCATTAGCAACTTGGTGAGACCCTGTTTGGAAATAAAAAAATAGAAAGGGCTGGGAGTGTAGCTCAGAGGTAGCATCCCCCTGAGTTCAATCCCTAGTACCAAAAGAAAGGAGAAAGAGAGAGAGAGAACCAGGCATGGTGGCACACACCTGTAATCCCAAAATTTGGGAGGCTGACACAGTAGGATCACAGGTTTGAGACCAGCTTCAGCAACTTAGTGAGGCCCTCAGCAACTTAATGAGACCCTGTTTCTTTCTTTCTTTTCCTTTCCTTTCCTTTCCTTTCCTTTCCTTTCCTTTCCTTTTTCTTCTTTTTCGGTACTGGGGATTGAACCCAGGGGCATTCTACCTCCGAGCTACACCCCCAGCCCTATTTTTTATTCTTTATTTTGAAACCGGGTCTCACTAAGTTGCGGAGGGCCTCACTAAGTAGCTGAGGCTGGCCGCGAACCTGGATCCTCCAGTCTCAGCCTCCCAAGTACTGGGATTACAAGCGTGTGCCACCACACCCGGCTTTCTTCTTTCTTCCTTCCTTCCTTCCTTCCTTCCTTCCTTCCTTCCTTCCTTCTTTCTTTCTTTCTTTCTTTCGTCTTTCTGTCTCTCTCTCTCTCTCTCTCTTTCTTTCTTTCTTTTCTCTCTTTCTCTCTCTCTCTTTCTTTTTTTGGGGTACTGGGGATGGAACCCAGGGGCATTCTACGTCCAAGCTGCACCCCCAGCCTTATTTTATTCTTTTATTTCAGTGTTGGCTGAAAAATCACACATTCAGGGCAGTTTTCGTTGCTCTTCTCCCGTGGCTGGGGATATGCCTCTGGGGCTGACGGTCCTGGGGCCTGGCTGGTCCAGCAAGGGAGGGGTTCTCAGGGAGGTGGCTCCTGTGACCTCAGGGTCTTGTTTTTACTATTGGGAGGAGTGCTTTTGTTTTGCAGATGGAAGGGTGGGGTCTGGCTGGCTTCTCTGCACCTTAGCTCCCTCCACATTGCAGCCACTGTGGGCCAGGAGGACCCAGAGGATAGTCCCGGCAGGATGGAGGTCTGAACCAGGTGACCTGACTCTAGGGTCTCCTAGATATTTGAGTGACTTTGGGTGGAAAACATATACATTCAGTGCAGTTTTTTTTTTCCCTTTTGGTACTAGACATTGAACCCATGGGCATTCTACCCCGAGCTACACCCCCATCCCTTTAATTTTTTTTTTTCGGTGCTAGGGATTGAACCCAGGGGCATTCTGCCTCTGAGCTACACCCCCAGCCTTATTTTATTTATTTATTTTTGTGGTACTGGGTACTGAACCTGGGGGCATTCTACCTCTGAGCTACACCACCAGCCCTATTTTTTAATTTTTATTTTGAAACAGGGTCTCACTAGGTTGATGAGAGTCTACTACTTGCTGAAGCTGTCCTCCAACTTGCAATCCTCCTGTCTCAGCCTCCCAAGTACCGGGATTACAAACAGGGCCACCACACTGGGCCTTTTGTATTTTTTGGTACTGGGGATTAAACCCAGAGTTGTTCTACCTCTGAGCTATACCCCCAGCCCGATTTTATTTCTTATTTGGAAACAGGGTCTCACTAGGTTGTTGAGAACCTCTCTAAGTTGCCGAGGCTGGCTTTAAACCTGCGATCCTCCTGTCTCAGCCTCCCAAGTACTGGGATTACAATCATGCGCCACCACGCCCAGCTCATTATTTTTTATTTTGAAACAGGGCCTCACAAAGTTGCTGAGGCTGTCCTCAAACCTGCTATCCTCCTGCACGGGTTCTGCAAGCACCATGTTTGGGCGACTCTGCCCCTCACGGCTGGGGAGAGGTTGGTCACGCTGGTCTCTGTGGAGCCCCACACCCATGCCCCGTCCCTGCCAGTCCTGGGGTGGGACCCGGGGCAGGCAGCAGTGGGAGGCGGGTATGGCTAGGGGCCGGATGGAGCCACATCCAGGCTGTGGGAGCCCAGGGGAGGCCCAGAGGAGACTGCTGCGCTCTGGCCAACTGCCTGGAATATCCCGGAACTTGGTAGCAGGGGCCACCTCCTTCCGGGAGCATGCCAGGCCCTGTCCTTATAGAGGGGGCCGCACAGAGGCTGGGGGGTGGGGACGGTACAGCCTACAGGCAGTGACCCAGACCAGTCCTCTCTGACTGCAGTGTGACTTGAGGACCCTGGAGGCAGCTCCACGTCCTCTTCTTGACCCTGGGCCCGCTCTCCAGACAAGAGCCCCGTCCTTCATGTCACCCTTCCGGACAGCCAGCCACTGGGGACCGGGCAGCACAGGCCCAGGTCCAGCCCGGGGACAAAGCCGTAACCAGGGCCACAGCCCGGCTGACCCCAGATGGGCTGCTGGCGCTGCTGCTCCGAGGCCCCTCACCATGGATACCACCACCCACGGCTCTAGTCAGAGGTGGGCATTGTCTGGCTGCCAGTGTGTGGCAAGCGCCCAAGCGCCGGGCTGGCACAGCCACCTCAGCGTGTCTTTTCCCTGGACGTGGAGCTGAGCCCTTTCCCACGCTCCAGGTTCCAGCGGTCCTGGGAAGGTGAGCAGGCCTGGCCTTAGTCGATGGGGAAACTGAGGCCAGGAGAAGTGTGTTAAAACTCAGGAGCTGGAGCCGGGCGTGGTGGCGCACGCTTGTAATCCCAGTACTTGGGAGGCTGAGACTGGAGGATCCGGGTTCACAGCCAGCCTCAGCTACTTAGTGAGGTCCTTTGCAACTTAGTGAGACCCTGTTTCAAAATAAAAAATAAAATGCGGCTGGGGGTGTAGCTCATTAGAATGCTCCTGGGTTCCATCCCCAGTACCACAAAAAAAAAGTCAGGGCTAGTGGGAAGCAGGTGTTGGGTGGGGATGCACAGCAGTTGTAAGGAGTCAGTGGCTAGTTAGTAATACTATGATTTGGGTCATGAATATGCCTGATATCAGGGCTCCCCACACCCCTCCCTGTGGGGCTTGGGCGCTCTCTAGTCTCCAAACCTTTGCTCCCTGACCTCACTCCATTCCTGCGCAGGGATTTCTCTCTCCAAGAGCTTGGCGCCTCTCCGCCTCTCGGCCCATCGGGAGGGGCCACAGTTCCTGTTCCACTCACCCCTTACAAACACTTTCTTCTCTTTGGAGATCTGCACCCTCCTGCGCAGCATGGTCCTGGGCCAAGAAGATGGTCACGGGCCCTCCCATGGTGGGGACGGAAGGGTCCCTGCGAGGCTGCTAGCTGAACCCTTGTCACTGTCAGGTTGTTGGGCATCATCTGCTGGGACCTGGGTCTTTGTGGGGTGTATAGTAGGGATTGAACCCAGGGACATTCTACCTCTGAGCTACACTCCCAGCCATTTATTTATTTATTCATTTATTTATTATTTTTGTGGTATTGGGGATGGAACCCAGGGGCCTTCTATCTCTGGGCTACACCCCCAGACCTATTTTATTCTTTATTTGGAAACAGGGTCTTGCTAAGTCGTTGAGAGTCTCACTAAATTGCTGAGGCTGGCTTCGAACCTGCAATCCTCCTGTCTCAGCTTCCCAAGTACTGGGATTACAAGCGTGTGCCACAATGCCCAGCTTATATTTTTATTCTGAAAAAGGGTCTCACATGCCCCTGGGTTCAAACCCCAGTACTGCAAAAATAAATAAAAGAAAAAGGGTCTCACTAAGTTGCATAGAGCCTCACTCAGTTGCTGAGGCTGGGTGCGAACCTGCGATTCTTCTGTCTCAGCCTCCCAAGTACTAGGATTACAAGTACGTGCCACCATGTCTGACCCTTATTTATTTATTTATTTTTGCGGTGCCAGGTATTGAACCCAGGGGCGTTCTACCTCGCGCTACACCCCCGGCCCTATTTTTTTATACTTTATTTTGAAACTGGGTCTCACGAAGTTGCGGAGGGCCTCACTAAGTAGAGACAGAGAGAGAGAGAGAGAGAGAGAGAGCTGAGGCTGGCCGCGAACCTGGATCCTCCGGTCTCCGCCTCCCAAAGTACTGGGATTACAAGCGTGCGCCACCACGCCCGGCCTGACCCTTATTTTTAATTATTTATTTATTTATTTATTTTTTTGCGGTATCGGGGATTGAACCCAGGGGCGTTCTACCTCCGAACTACACCCCCGGCCCTATTTTGTATTCTTTATTTTGAAACAGGGTCTCGCAAAGTTGCGGAGGGCCTCACTAAGTAGCTGAGGCTGGCCGCGAACCCGGATCCTCCTGTCTCAGCCTCCCAAGTACTGGGATTACAAGCGTGCGCCACCATGCCTGGCTCTTATTTTTTATTTTGAAACAGGTTCTTTTGCTAAATTGCTGAGTCTGGCCTAGAACCTGTGATCCTCCTGTCTCAGCCTCCCAAGTACTGGGATTACTGGAGTATGCCACTGTACCCTGCCTATTTAGCAGTTTCTTTTATTTTCTTTTTGTGTGTGTGTGTGGTACTAGGGATGGAACCCGGGGCCTTCTACCTCTGGGCTACACCCCCAGACCTATTTTATTTTTTATTTGGAAACAGGGTCTTGCTAAGTTGCTGAGCGCCTCACTAAATTGCTGAGGCTAACTTCGAACCTGTGATCCTCCTGTCTCAGCCTCCCAAGTACTGGGATTACAGGAATGCACCACCACACCCAGCTCCCGTTTAGCAGTTTCAAACAATAAATATTGAGGACTGACTTCAGGCTCTGGCTCAGTGAGGAGGGCGGCGTGTCCCTTCCTCAGAGCAGCTCTGAAGCCACAAAACCAACCACCTCGGTGCTCTGGTAAGTGCTCAAAGGCCAGCAATAATCTGAAAGCATCGGTGCTGCAAACACTGGTGGACTCTGGAGACGTCCTTGGGGGGCCTTTGTGATGCCCCCAGCCACCCACTCCCAGCTGGCTCAGTCCACGTGGAGCTCTGCCAGGGCGGGGCAGGCTGCGGGGCCTGTGGCTTGGCCGCCATGGTGAAGGGGACCCCTTGGTTTGGGAGGTCAGCGGGAGTGATGACCTGGAGAGGGGCCAGTGGGAAGAGCCAGCGGCCCTCCCAGCCTGAGGCGGCGGTCAGGTGGGACGAGCATCCCTAAGGAGGCTGCGGGGACCCCGCGCTCTCGGCTCACTCCTGGCCAACCTGCGGCTACACAAGCACGCAGAGCAGACCCGACACAGCCGTGCCACACGCTAAAGCTGCAAGCGTTGAAAAGGACCCGGATGGCCAGGTGCGGGCGCACGCCTGCAATCCCCATACACGGGAGGCTGAGACAGGAGGATCGCGAGTTCGAGGCCAGCATGTGGTAACTTAACGAGATCCTAAATACAATATATAAATAAAAAATACAAAGGGCGGGGAGTGTAGCTCAGAGGTAGAACTCCCCTGGGTTCAATCCCCAGTACTGCTAAATAAAAAATAAAAAATAAATAAGAATTTAATATTTATTCATTCATTTACAGTTATTTATTTATTTAGTGGTGTGGGAATTAAACCCAGGGGCATTCTACCTCCGAGCTATACCCCCATTCCTATTTTATTTTTTTATTTGGAAGCAGGGTCTTGCTAGGTTGCTAAGGGTCTCACTAAGTTGCCAAGGGCCTCTCTAAGTTTCTGAGGCTGGCTTTGAACCTGTGATCCTCCTGTCTCAGCCTCCCAGGTACTGACGCTCAGCCTCAAGATAGTGTTTTAAATGGGTAAGAGTGTCAGGACTTGGACTCGGAGGGATGGGGAGAGCCAAGGGCGGCAGGACTTTGGAGGAGGAGGAGAGGCCCTGCTAGGCAGGAATGGGGGAGGAGGGAAGAGACAAGAACCATGCCCAGAAGAGCCATGGCAGGGAGAAAGCTCCCTGCATGCTCAGAGCTCTCCAGAGGCTGAGGGTGCAGGAAAGGCAAGGGATGGAACATTCCAGAAACAAGATATTTCCTCAGTGGAACCAGTGGACCCACTGGGATTGTGCCTCTGCAGTTCCACAGACCGCTGCCTCGAGGAGGCCAGGAGAGGCTTGGTTCCCGGCAAAAAGCCTTTGCTTTACCAAAGGCTCTCGCAAGCCAGGGGTGGTGGTGTACACCTGTCGTCCCAGTACTTAGGAGGCTGAAACAGGAGGATCACAGGTTCAAGGCCAGCCTCAGCAACATAGAGAGACTCTCAGCAACCTAGTGAGACCCTATTTCAAAACAAAAACAAAATAAAAAGTCTTGGGGGTGTAGCTCAGAGGTAGAGTGCCCCTGGGTTCAATCCCTAGTACCACACACACACACAAAAGGGGTGGGGTTGGATCTGGCAAAGATGCTTCTAGAAGCTGGCTCCACAGGGCATGAGAATGGGGTTTTGCAGTCAGAGGCCCAGACACCAGCATCCCTCCGCTTGGAGCCACCAGGTGTGCTGGAGGGCGGGCTGGGGGCCACCATGCGCAGGCAGGGTCATGAGCATTTGTGTCCTCATGCCTCCTGATGATCCGGTCACCACTGGGGAAGGCTAGAGGGAGGGCCTCCAGCCACAGTGTTGGTGGCACGTCCAGGGTTGGGGGGAGGCCAAGCCCCCGTCCTCCGGAGCCTCTAAGAGGGTCCCAGACAGTGACCCAATAGAGAGGGTGTGGCCCTGGGCCTGGGGAGAGTCTGGCCCTGCGGGAGAGGACAGACGCCCCTCAAGGACAGCCTTTGGCGGGGAGGACATTCTGGCCAGCATCACCCCCAGGGAGCCCTGAGGGCCTCAGAGGCCTTGGTGACCCCGCCCAGCCCTGTTGTGGGGACCCAGGACCTCTGAGTGCCCTCCTGGCCTGGCTGTCCAGGGGTCTGAGCAGCTACTTTCTGTGCCCACAGGCGATCAGTCCAGGGCTCGACCACAGAACCCAGCACACCCACCCACACCCCAGCAGACACTGCCACTCAGAGTAGGGGAGGGTGGCTTTGGGACTGTCAATCGCGTGGTCTTAGGGGCTGAGTTACTCTGAACACTTTCCCTTGAGCACTTAGGGAAGGGCACAGACAGCGGCGTGTTCCTGAGCCGAGACTGCCCCCTGGTGGACGGGGAGCAGGCCAGCCCAGCCAGCCAGGCCCCTCCAGAGACCCACTTCCTGGGCTGCAAATCAGAGTTCAGACACCCCCCCAGGTACTGGGAATTGAGCCCAGGAGCATTCTACCTCTGAGCTATAACCCCAGCCCCCCCTTTTTTTGCGGTACCAGGGATTGAACCCAGGGGCATTCTACCTCCGAGCTACACCCCCAGCCCTATTTTTTGTTCTTTTTTTTTTTTGCGGTACCAGGGATTGAACCCAGGGACATTCTACCTCCAAGCTACACCCCCGGCCCTATTTTTTATTCTTTATTTTGAAACCAGGTCTCACGAAGTTGCGGAGGGCCTCACTAAGTAGCTGAGGCTGGCCGCGAACCTGGATCCTCCAGTCTCAGCCTCACAAGTACTGGGATTACAAGCGTGCGCCACCATGCCCGGTTCTGTTCTTTATTTTTGAAACAGGGTCTCACTAAGTTGCAGAGGGCCTCACTAATAGCTGAGGCTGGCCGAGAACCCGGATCCTCTGGTGTCAGCCTCCCAAGTACTGGGATTACAAGTGTGCACCACCACGCCCGCCCCCTAGCCCTTTTTATTTTTAAAAATTTGAAACAGGATCTCGCTAAGTTGCTGAGGCTGGCCTTGAACCTGCGATCCTCCTGTTTCACTTAAGAGACCCTGATTAAACCCTCCTGTACATGCAGCAGCTGAGGCCATAGGGCCCTGCTGGTCAGTGGGAGAGGGGACAGCAGCTTCTGTACCTACCCTTGGGATGGGGGGAGCTCTGGGGGCCACTCCCAGGGCTGTAGGACCTTGGAAGCGCCCTGACTGGGATGGAGTTGAGATCTCGGAGCAGATGCTGTGTGGTTCCCTCTGTGTGACTTTGAACAAGTCTCAGCTTCTCTAGGCCTCTGTTTCTCACCTACAAACTAAAATAGAAATGGACCGCAGTCCAGTGCGGTGGCCACAGGGAGGGTGTGGGTGTCGAGGGCTTGTGATAGGTCTGAGGTGGAGTGCTGTAGGTGTAAAACACAAGCTGAAATTTGAAGACCCAGTTTTTGTTTTTAATTTTTTGCGGTATTGGGGATTGAACTCAGGGGCATTCTACCTCTGAGCTACACCCCCAGCCCTATTTTATTTTTTATTTTGAAACAGGGTCTAAATTGTGGAGGACCTCACTAAGCAGCTGAGGCTGGCTGAGAACCTGCGATCCTCCTGTCTCAGCCTCCCAAGTACTGGGATTACAAGTGTGCACCACCACGTCCAGTTTGAAGACACAGTTTTTTAAAAGGCCAGAATATAAAACATCATTATTATTATTTTTATTATTATTACAAAAAACAAACGGGCTGGACATGGTGGTGCACACACAGGTTCAAGGCTGGCACGCAGTAACTTAGTAAGACCCTCAGCAATTTAGCCAGACCCTTTTTTGTTGTTGTGGTACTGAGGATTGAACCAGGGGCAGTCTACCTCCGAGCTATACCCCCAGCCCTATTTTATTTTTATTTTGAAACAGGGTATTTCTAGGTTGATGAGAGTCTCACTACTTGCTGAGGTTGTCCTCAAAACTGTGATCCAAGTCGGGCGTGGTGGCGCACGCTTGTAATCCCAGTACTTTGGGAGGCAGAGACCGAAGGATCCGGGTTCGCGGCCAGCCTCAGCTCTCTCTCTCTCTCTGTCTCTCCCTATCTCTCTCTCTCTCTCTCTGTCTCTCTGTCTCTGTCTCTCTCTCTCTCTCTCCTTAGTGAGGCCCTCCGCAACTTCGTGAGACCCGGTTTCAAAATAAAGTATAAAAAATAGGGCCGGGGGCGTAGCGCGGAGGTAGCACTAGGCCTGGTGCCCTTCTCTGGGCAAACTCCATGCTTCACTCCCCAGCCTGAGCCACAGTGCAGTGTCCAGCCACCCCTGCTGGCCGGCTCCAGCCCCAAGAGATAAGAGAAAGAACCCTTCATGGCTGCGCTCCTTCCTCCGGGTCTGGAGGAGCCTAGCCCATCTCCTGGAATCCCCCAGAGGGCCCCAGGGCTGCATGCCCTTCCTCAGCCCACAGCAACAAGGAAGGGGTCCACTTGGGGCAGGTGGGTTCTGGAATTGTCCGCCAGGGGGCAGACAGGCGCAGGTGGTCCTACTGGGAGCAGAGGAGGCCTAGTGGGGAGAGGAGCAGAGCTCTGTGCTGATTCTGGGCTCTGCATTTGGAGGTTGTTGCTGAGGGGTTCGGGGTCCGGTCCTGGGGCTGTCAGAGCTTGGGGGGGCCCAGAAGGATCCCCGTGCTAGTGAGCAAAGCGATTTGGGGTGCGGAGAGGCAGAGAACCAGAGAGCAGGTGGAGTGGGCTGTCTGCTCTACAGGGATGGGTTAGGGGGCTGGGCCCAGAAGCCACCTGTGCAGCTGGGAGGTGGGTGGTCTTGGAGGAGGGAATGGGGAGCGCAGAGCCTGGAGGTGAGGCAGCAGGCGAGGCGCACCATGGCCACCTGCACCGGCCTGCCAGGGCCCTGACCATCGCATCCAGCATTGATGGGTCTTCTGTTTCCGTCCAGGAAGAGCTGGAAGATTGGACTTCTTATGTGGAATTTCTGACTTGTAAAACATTGCAAGCTAGGCATGGTGTCCCATACCTGTAATCCCAGTACTTGGGAGGCTGAGACAGGAGGATTGCAAGTTCACAGCTAGCCTCAGCTACTTAGTGAGGCCCTCTGCAATTTAGTGAGACCCTGTTTCAAAATAAAGAATAAAAAAATAGGGCTGGGGGTGTAGCTCAGAGGTAGA
>PVJS01064008.1:0-5000 GCA_004027185.1 Glis glis | reverse complement strand
GGTTCTGGGGATTGAATCCAGGGGCACTCTAAATCTGAGCTATACCCAAAGCGTTCTTTTGCTTGTTTGTTTGTTTTTGTAATTTTACTGTTTGTCCTCAAACTGGGTCTCACTAGGTTGCCCAGAGTCTCACTAATTTGCTGAGGCTGGTCCCTAACATGGGATCCTCCTGTCACCGCCTCCCAAGTACTGTGATTATAGCTGTGTACCACCCTGCTTTGGCTTAGAATTGGTAGTTGTCTGTATCCTCCAAAAATCTTTCTCTTTTCCATACCCATGAAGCTAATTTCTCATAATATCTTCTAAAAAACTTATTGTTTTGCTTTACACATTTAAGTCTGCAATTCATGTGAAACTGGTGTGGGTATGTGTGTGTGTGTGTGTATGTGTCTGTGTGTGTTTGAGTGTTAAAGAGATGAGGTAGGCATTTGTTAGGGACATCCAGTTTTTCCACAAATATTTTTTAGAAAGGTTCTACACTGTGGGAAGTTCATGTGCATGTGAGAATGTTTCCAGGTCCTTGGTTCTTTTCCATGTCTGTATTTGTCTGTTTCCTTTATCAATATGACTGTGATAATAAGTCTTGGTATCCAGTAGAGCAAATCCTCTGTATGTTCTTTGCTTGTCATTTTAGTCCAATGACCCTTATGTTAGCTGGGCATGGTGGCACACACCTGTAATCCTGGTCCTTGTGAGGCTGAGACAGGAGGATGGCAGATTCAAGGCCAGCCTTAGCAACTTAGCAAGACCCTTAGCAATTTTGCCAGACTCCGTGTCAAAATAACAAAAAAGGGCTGGGGTGGGTGTGGTTTGGATGTAGAGTGCCCCTGTGTCCAAAAAACAAAAAGAAAAGCAACCTCAACAGCAAAAGTATGACCATTACTTTAACCATATGTGTTTCCATATTGTAGAAACAACTTGTCCAATTTCACAACGATCATTACATCTTGATTGGATTGGCATTTAACCTTCAAATCTAGTTCAGTAGCATGGTCGTTTTTACAATGATGGGTCTTGTAATCCCTAATGTAGTAATTTTATATTGATTTCTTTAATTTTTTTTAGTATAAATTTTGTTTTCCTCTGGGTGAGGTGGCGCATGCCTATAATTGCAGTACTTGGCAGTCTGAGACAGAAAGATTGCAGGTAGGAGGCCAGCCTCAGCAACTTAAGGAGACCCTGTCTCAAAATAAGGGCTGGGGGTGTAGCCTGGGGTAGTAGCCTGGGGTAGAATGCATCTGGGTTCAATTCCCAGCAGAAAGAGAAAGAGAGAGAGAGAAGAAAACAAAGAAAAAAATTAGCTTTCCACACTGTGGTTTTGGCCATATATTTCTTGGTTTCTCTATTTTTTTTATTTTATTTCTAGGGGAATTGAAGTGGGTTAGTTTGGGACCACCGACCAGACAGGAGGCACTGAGCTGGTTCAGAAAGTGCTTTATTCTGCAGACCGACCGGCCGGGGCCAACTCCCTAGCAAGAGAGCGGCCCCGAACTCTGGTCACGTACAACTTTTAAAGGAAAAAACCACATCCTTGTTTTTGCAGAGCAAACAAGCGTGAATTTACAGAAGCTGGACACCTGCGTTATGCGTTATGCTTGGCTGATGCGTACAACTGCAACTTCCAGTTTACCTGGCTGTTGTGACGTCCCCCTTTTGTTCAGTGCTCGGAATGAAAAAGTACAGGGTGTTTGTAACATTTTCAACAACTTTTACTATAACAAGGTGGGGTGATTTTGGCCTGTTTGATTTGGGCCTTATAGAATAAACACAGGGGTCCTATACCACTGAGTTACATCCCTAGCCCTTTCGTTTTTTATTTTGAGGCAGGAGCCCGATAAGTTGCCGCGGCTATCCTTAAACTTGCCTTCCTCCTGCCTCCGCCTGCTGAGTTGCTGGGATTACAGCAACTCCTTATTTTCTTATTTATTAATTTCCTTTCATACTGAGGATAGAACTCAGGGGCAGTCTACCTCTGAGCTATTCTTCAGCCCTGTTTGAAGCACATTTTCTTTTGATGTAGGGTCTCACTACCTTTGTGAAGCTGGTCCCAAACCTGTGATTCTCTTGTCTGAGCCTCCCTAGTACTGGGATTACTGGAGTGTCCCTCCATGCCCAGCTTTGATAGATACAATCTTATTTGTTTTGTTTTTGTAAAGAGTTTTCATGCAATTATGATTCTATAACTTTATTTTGTGCTTATTACTGCTTCTTATTTGGTCAACAATATTAAATTTAGTGTGTGTGTGTGTGTGTGTGTGTGTGTGTGTGTGTTTTACTGAGGATTGAACCTGCAGTGTTCTACTTCTAAACTACACTCCCAGTACTTTTATTTTTTAATTTGAATCAGGGTCTCACTCAGTTATCACGTGCTGGCCTCCAACCCATGCTCCTCCTCTCAGCCTCCCAAATACCTAAGTTACAGGCTCGTGCCACCCACTTGGCTCCACACTCACTTGTAGACAAGCCAACTGCATAACATTAATCCCTTTGTGGGGGGGATGGAGCCCTCCAAGGCCTACATATCTCCCCCGTGAGGCTGCTCCCCCCAGCACTGTTGCATTGGGGATTGAGTTTCCAACACATGGATGTTGAGGGATACATTCAAACCACAGCATTTTTTAAAAATACTTTTATTGGTGCAATGCAATTATACATCCTAGAGAGATTTAATGTGATACAAACATACATGCACACATCACCTGCTATATTTCCTTAAGGATACCACTCCCTGCTCTCCCTCACAATAAAAGTCAGTGAGATTGGTAGTGAAATCTTCTTATAGAGACATAATCTTATTGCCACTGTTCCCTTCCTCAGTCATTATTTTTCCCCTCCCAACCCTTCTTGCCAAAGCAGAGCATTTGTCAAACACATTTCTGCACTTGAGAAAGTGATTCTATAATTTATTTTGTAACAGGATGCATCAGCTTTATCCTTGAATCTCTAGTATTAAACCAGCCTTGCCTTATTGTTGGGATCCACTGAATATGGAGATTGCCATTGCTGATTCTGCTGACTACTAGTTTGTTAGCGGTTTTAGATCCATGTGAATGAAGGACATTGCCATATTAGAATGTTCATTCTTTCTTTTTTTTAATGACCCTGTCAGGTCAGAGGTCTGAAACATCTTTTGTTAAATTTGTTCCTATTGGACTGTTTTATAGTCTTGTAAATGGTATAGCTTCAATCATTTTTCTAAACCGTTCTGGGAGTTTTAAATTTGCAGTCTCAATGTGGTGTCACATATGGGTATTTCAGAGTCATTTGTGAGCCGGGCGTGGTGGCACATGCTTGTAATTGCAGTACTTGGGAGGCTAAGGCAGGAGGATTGCAGGTTCAAAGCCAGCCTCAGCAACTTAGCGAGGCTTTCAGCAACCAGGGAGACCCTGTTTCCAAATAAGATATAAAAAATCAGGCTGGGGGTGTATTGGAGGTAGAATGCCTCTGGGTTCAAACCCCAGATATAGAATGCCCAAGGTTCAATCTCACTAAATTGCGGAGGGCTTCAATATAAATTGCTGAGACTGGCCACCAACCTGAGATCCTCTGCCTCAGCCTCCCAAGTAATGGTATTAGGCCTGTGCCACCACTCCTGGCTTGATTTTTGTTTCTTGAAGCAGGGTCTCACTAAATTGCTGAGGCTGGCCTCAAATCTGCAGTCCTCCTATATTGGCCTGCCAAGTACTGGGATTATAGGTGTATACTACTATGCCCGGCTTCAGATAATTTTTTAAATAATAAATAATATATATGTATACATATGTGTGTGTGTGTGTGTGTGTGTGTGTGTGTACGTGTGTGCATGTGTGTGTAACTGGGATTGTACCCAAGGGTATTCTACCCCTGAGCTATACTCCTAGCTCAATTTTATATTTCATTTTTGAAACAGAGTCTCACTAAATTGCCAAGGCTGGCCTTGAACCTGTGATTCTCCTATCTCAGGCTCCTAAGTACTGGGATTACAGGCATGCACCACTGCACCTGGCAAAATAACAAATAATATTTTTTTTTAAGAGAAAGGGGGCCAGGCTGGTGGCACTGGCCAGGAGTGGTGGCACATGTTTGTAATCTCAGTACTTGGGAAGCTGAGACAGGAGGATCACAGGTTTGAGACCAGTCTCAGCAACCTAGTGAGACCCTGTTTCAAAATAAAAAATAAAAATGGCTGAGGGTTTAACTCAGAAGCAGAATGCCCATGGGTTTAATCCCCAGTAACACACACACACACACACACCAAACAAAAAAAAAACCCAAAAACCAAAAAAGACAGAGAGAGAGAGGGAGCATAAAATCTTAATGAGTTTTTTTTTTTATGAGAAGAAAAATACACCTTTCTTAGAAAGCAGGGGAGTTCTTATTTCTTATATGGGAATTAATAGTTTAGGAAGTAATAAATTGCTATGTTAAAACTATTATCTAATCATAAGATTTATTTCTTTCCTTTCCCACCTGTACTTCTAATCTAGGGTTGATTTTGTTCCCCTGGGGACATTTGGCAATGCCTAAAGATATCTGTGGTGGTTATAATTTTAGGAGTGCTACTGGCATCTAGTGGAGAGAGCCAAGACATGCACAGGACAGCCCCTACAACAGAGTTATCTGGCCCCAGATGCCAGTAGTGACAGGGGTGAGAAACCCTGCCCTAGCCTAGCACATCCAGCTTGTAGGAACTTCCCGAGACAAATTGAGACACTGAAAGGAAATGACTCATGAGCCAGATGTGGTGGCACATGCCTGTAATCCCAGTACTTGGGAGGCTGAGACAGAGGATCACATGTTCCAGCACAGCCTCAGTAACTTAGTGCAACTCTCAGCAACCTAGTGAGACCCTGTTTCAAAACAGAACATAAAAAAGGGCAGAGATTGTAGCTCAGAGATAGAATGTCCCTAGGTTCAATTCCCAGTAACTGCCCCCCCACATACACACACATACACCAAACAAAAAAAGGACGACTCATGCTTCTGTCTCTGCTGCTTCTTTCTAAAGTGCTGGTGGCTCT
>PVJS01064007.1:0-10343 GCA_004027185.1 Glis glis | reverse complement strand
GAGAGAGAGAGAGAGAGAGAGAGAGAGCTGAGGCTGGCTGCGAACCCGGATCCTCCTGTCTCCGCCTCCCAAAGTACTGGGATTACAAGGGTGCGCCACCACGCCCGTCTCTAGACTTAAATATATTTAGACCATGATCTTTGGCCTAGACTTACCCATTCAAATATTAGGTAAGATAGATCCCAAATTATTTACTGAGGAAATTCTTGAACCTGACCATAGTTGTTCCTATTACAAGATTTGTTACTTATTGAAATATTTATTAAGCTGGGTGTGGTAGCACATACCTGTAATCTCAGTACTTGGGAGGTTGAGACAGGAGGATTGCAGGTTCACAGTCAGCCTCAGCTACTTAGTGAAGCCCTCCTCAACTTAGTGAGACCCTGTTTCAAATTCAAAAATAAAATAGGGCTGGAGGTGTAGCTCAGAGATAGAATAGTTCTAGGTTCAATCCCTAGTACCAAAAAATTTTGTTAAATACTTATGTGCCTAGATCTGTGCTAGACACTGAGTATATGTAAGCAAATAAAATCTTCTGTTCCCCATAGGAAGGAGATGAAGGGGCAATAAGTTATAAATTATGCATTGCAATTGTGATGAACAAATATAAGAAATAAAAACATATAAGCTGGGTGTGGTGGCGCACGCTTGTAATCCCAGTACTATAGGAGGCGGAGACTGGAGGATCCGGGTTCGCGGCTAGCCTCAGCTCTCTCTCTCTCTCTCTCTCTCTCTCTCTCTCTCTACTTAGTGAGGCCCTCCGCAACTTCGTGAGATCCTGTTTCAAAATAAAGTATAAAAAAATAGGGCCGGGGGTGTAGCGCAGAGGTAGAACGCCCCTGGGTTCAATCCCCGGTACCGCAAAAACAAAAAACAAAAAACAAAAAACAAAAAAAAATATCAGTGATTTAAAATAACAAAGAAAAGGAATCAACATATAAAGTTGGTCAGGTAATGGACCCTGGGACAGTTACTTTTACTTATTTTTAATAAAGGATGAGAAGTCACCTATACCAATAATTATAGAAAGAGCATTCCAGGTAGAATTAACAGTCTTTGGGAATCTCTGAGAGGAAAAAAACCTTGTGGCTAGTGAAAGAAACCCAGTATTGATAACAATAGATGGGAGAAAGAAAAACAGACATATGATGAGGCTGGATAATGCCCTGATCCTGTGAGCCCTTAAGAGATACAAATTTAGTAATTTAACAAATGTTTTTAAAACATCCATTGGGAGCCAGATGTTCTTGGAACTGAATTGGCATGGCCCTGTTCTTGTGAAACTTGATCTAATGGGAAAGGTAAATGTTAATTAATAATAGTCAATATAAAATGGCAATCTTAGGATGTCTCTGACTGACTGGTGTATGATGTTATGAGAGGTGATAGAGAGATTTGACTCACAGAAGAGCTGAAGCTTGAGACGTAAGCTAAATGATAAATAGGCAACAGAAAAAGGAGAAGGATGTAAACTATATATATGCATGTATATAGCACGGTGAAGCATCCTACGGGGAAATTACTAGTATATGGACAATAGTTAGAATCAACCAAGGGCAGATGTGGGCAATACATTATAAAACTATTGCCCCAGTCTAGGTGAGTGGGTGTGAAGTATAGAGAGTTGGATAATTTTGAGGCATACAGAAGCTGTAAAAAATCATGTTCATGTGGGATGTAAACAAGAGAGAAAGACCATGAATGTATATTAGGTCCCAACTAAACAACAGAGCGAGTAATACTATGATTTAATGGAATGGAGGAAAATTTGAAGAGATAGCTGAGAAGGGAAATGATGAGTAGTCTATGGACATGTTGAATTTGATGTCAGTATTTCAATATGACACTGCACACATAAACTCACAGGTAGATGGATCTCTAATGTGGAGTGCATGATTGTACACTATTTACAATCATTAGAAATTAGATGTTATAGATGTAGGAGCTATGTGTGCTTCTATTTAGCAAACATGTCAATTGGGCTTTGGAACTTCCATGAGATACCATCCTCCAAATTACCAAGACTCATTATGGTAGTCTTAACTGGAAACATAGAGTAGCCACATTAATATTTAAGGTGTATAATCCTGAACATATTGTTACTCAACAAGTTCTAAAACACTTATTTTAAGAAATATTTGCAGAGGTGATTAGGAAAGTTAAAAAAATCTTCCAAGGCTTAGAATCCCATGAAACCATGTAAAGCTGTCCCCTGCATATTACAAAGATTTTGCAGCTGCCAAGTTACTTATATTTATTTCATGATAATAGAAAAACTTTATTTTTGCTGGCTGTATTTTTATTACAAGTAATATTTACTTTTCTATTACTAATTAAAAGTATATGTTATATTAACTCTCTAACACAATCAGGAATCACCACCAAACTTAGCATACTTATTTTTTGAGATACTGACTAATATTCTAGGCGGTGATGGTAAATATTTGAAGAAAATAGCCAATGTGTATCTCAAATAGAAAAGTTGAAGAAGTGAATTAAATGTTCATTTTTATGAACAGCTGAGGGCAGACATCAACATATTTCCCTAATTTGGCAAGAGTGGTGGTCCTTAAATAACCTACTTATCTGCCATCTGTCACCCTTCATTCCTATTTCTAGGTGACAACCTGACATTCTGGAACCCATTTTCGAGACAAGTCTCTTTTGCCATAACTATAATCCCATAGGGCCCTTATGCTGCCCTGTCAATAAATTATTGACTTTATTCTCCTCTTCCTCTTTTAGGTATTACTTGACCAGCCCTGTAGGTAGGTGGTAGGGCAGTAGCAAAAGTAGTTGCTTTAGTAGATTTTAAAGTTATCCTTTCTTCTGTTCATTTCACAATAACTTCTAGATTTAAATATTAATACCGTAAGCACAGATATTTATATTAAATCACAAGTAAAATACTGCTATTTTTTAGATGTTTAGGGACAAAGCAAATGGATTCAATGATTCCTGGTGTACTTATTTCTCCAGATACTCAAGGAAATCTTTTTTAAGTTCAACTGATAGTGACATATTCTTAACCACATAAATGCATTTCCTCCCCACCAAGTAATTAACTGCTTTGCTGTTATTAGTAATAACAAGCACTATGGAACATAGGAAATTTCATATTGTAAAAGGCCTTCTTTCATAGTGGAAAGTGAAAGTTTTATCCCAGTCCCACTTGTGTACAAATCCTGGTGGTTTCCCTTTCTTATTACCACTGCCTTCTCTGTGGCAAAAAAATAAAACAAAGAAGAAACACACACACACACACACACAGACACAACACAACAGAAAACTCCATTGCCCTCTGTTTTCCTATGCCAACTCCCTCCTTCCAAACTAGAAATCCATTTTCAGGGAGGTACAGCAGAAATAGCTCTTTTGCAGAAACAATTTCAGATACTCTCCGCATTTGGTATTGACTTTTCTTTCAAGCAGAAACAGTATGCTGGCTCCAAGTGGTACTTGGCACTCTAATAGGATGACTCTTTTACCTAATAAGTGGTTCCACCAGGGCTTCTTTCTCTATCCCCAATAGCTCTACTCTCCAGTATCCTGTAAGTTCAAGTACTGTCTTTCCTCCTTTCTAGCCTTCATGGTTATGGCACAAAAATCATTTGAATTTTTTCTTTTTATGTTTCTGTAGTTAGGCAGTATTTCATTATAATCTCTATGCCCTATTGAGAGCTTTCCTTTGTATTTACAAATTCAGTTTTGGAAAACACTTAAAACAAAAAGGAACACCATCTTTTACTCTCTCTACTTCCTCCATGTTATAGTTTGGATCTAGAGTGTTCCCCAAAGGGCCATGTGTTAAAGACTCGGTCCCCAGCTTGGTGCTATTGGAAGGTGGTGAAAACTTTCAGAGCTGGTGCCTAGTGGGGCACCCCCAGTGATTGTGGGTGTTCCCTTGAATGTGACAATGGGACTCCAGCCTTTTCCTCTTTATTTCCTGGCCATGAGATGAGTGGTTTTGCTCTACCAAATTCTTCTGCTATGATATGTTGCCTTGCCACAGGGCCAAAAGCAAGAAGGCGAATCAATTGTGGAATGAAATCTCCAAAACTGTGTATCAAAAATAAATCAAAACAAAACAAAAAAACCTTTCTCTCTTTATAAGTTGATTATCTTAGGTATTTTTATCGTGATGGGAAGCGAACACGCATCAAAACAAACTTTTACTAAATGCAATGTGTTATATCACACTAGCTAGGAAAAAGCCAGCCACTAATAAAAATGGTAGATATGGTCAAAATATTACCATTTCTCTTTATATTGCTTCATAAAATATTGTTTACTATTCACTAATTGCAGTAGCACTTATTATGAGGACCCACAGGACAAGTACTTCTTGGACCTGAGACACAGTTTTAAAACTTGATGCTCCATTTGAAGTTTTTGTTCACTGCATCAACACCCTGTGGCTGTTAACAATATGACTTCTCTGCAGCAGTAGATAGGCAGAAATGACATTTGAAGGAGAATGTCTAATATATACTATAAAAGAGATAGAAGCAATGTTTTATATAGGCTATAAAAGAGAACCTCATAGGTTCTATTCCTCTGAGATTCACTTTAGAATGCAGAAGTCCTATATATTGTTTTGTTCTAGGTCCTAATCTCCATAGGCAGAAGTAAGCAAAAATTCTCACTTAATATTAAATATAGTATCTTTATATTTATTACTTATCTACCAAAAATTGCTATTTCAGTCTTTTCCCAACATTTTGTGGTGTCCTTATGTGTGTGACATTTTCCCGAATAAATTATTTGATGAAAGATTAATAACAATCTGTGAGTCTTGAAACATTGTTCAACTACTTTCCAAAATGTTGGACATTTGCAGTTCTACCAACCAAACATAAGTTTACTTCTTTAGCTATAATGATATTATTCAAATGTATAATTTTTTTTCTTCCTAATGTGGTAGACATAAAAGGTACTTCTTAAAGAAGTATTTTTATCTTTTTAATTGGTCAGTGAAAACTTTGCCCATTTAAATGATGTGCTATATTTAACTTATTAAAAATCAAGACCAAATGTAAAATTATAAACTTTTGAAGCTACCACATAGATTTGACTTCAGACAGAGGCAAAAATAATTTTACATCTCTAACTTCAAATACTGACATAAAATCTTTATATTTAATCTCTTCTCATAATATAAAAATCAACTAAATATATCACTGTCAAGGGATGAATGCAGAAATTATTTAGAGAATATTAAATTTCACAGAATATTTTCTGTTTCTTAAATGTTAAAACTGCGTTTACCACAGTCTCAGAATGTCTCGGTTCTTTTAAAGAAGCTTGTTCCTATGTAGACCTTGTAGAAATGTTTAGGATGGTCACTGGTCCATTTACATAAAATGAAAGTAAGTGGCAATGAACAGCAGGTGACTAGCTTAAAAATTATTTGGAAGATTGACTATTTCTATGGGCTTTTGTTAGAAAAGGTAAGAAAGAGTGCAGGCCCCTCAGAAACAGAAGTATGTTTGACTGCATTACAATGGGAGTCTATTACTGAGAAGAGTCAGGGGCACCGAGGATGATGAATGATGATATACATGCACTTTTGTTTTTTCCCCATTGGGTGAATCTGTTTATTGTTCTTTAGGGCCTTGAATGTTATTCTTTGATCTCGGCCATTGTGTGGATTCTAGTAAAGCCTTAATTTTGTCTCTTTCTGATAATTACTTTATTTCAGTTGGATCATACCCTAAGTGATATCTGTGTGAGTCAACAGTCAAAGAGGATGCCAAAGAACATTCTAGGATCAGCTCTAAATAAATAAAGTGTAAGTGAAGGAGTGAGAATAGAGGAGGGGTGAAGAGCCCAGTGAGTTGACCAAGGACAAGAAACCTGCTAGTGCGAAGAAAGTTTGACACAGTGACAATCACTACTTCTCCACTTAATAAGAGTGTCTTCTTTGAAAGAAATCTGTATAATTTGTCTGGTTTCACTAGAATAAATGAAGTAGCCAAATTAAAAATTAAAAAAAAATTAAAGGGAATAAGCATGTAGATTTAGAAGCATTTTATGCAGAAAGTTTATTGAGATAATTTCTTTTTTTTTGGTACTAGGGCTTGAACTCCGTCATTCTACCTCTGAGCCACACCCCCAGCCCTTTTTATTTTGTTTTGAAACAGGGTCTTGCTAGGTAGAGTCTGGCTACATTGCTGAGGCTGGCCTTGAACCTGTGATCCTCCTGTCTCAGCCTCCCAATTACTGGAATTATAGGCATGCACCACCATACCTGGCTGAGATAATTATTTTTAATTATCACTTCCATTTTTCTTTATAATCTCTTTTATTAGATAGTAAAATTTGTTACAAAAATCAATTGATTCCATATTAGGTGATATTTTACTACTTCTTAAGTAAACAGCATCATTTAATATTCATTTGGAAACATTTTTATAATCATGCTATATTTATATATGAATATGTTTATAACATAAGTAATGTAATATATAAATTATATTCATTTATAGTCATATAAATGAATAGTCATGTAGTCTTTTCTCATAAGACAACTATGAATCAGAATCACTTCTTAAACAGAATTTAAAGGTAGAATTGTTTTGTATCTAAATAAGGGCTTAGACTCAAAAAATTTTTGTGTTTGCTGTCTATCATCTAAGCAGAGGTTATTATCTTTGAATCTTATACTCAACTTGTATAAAATAAAATTACTTTTGAATAGGTTTTCCAATTTCAAAATAATTCAAAGAAAATAGAAACCTGAGAAAGATATGCCAAAGAATAAAAAAGGGAGCTAAATCTGATTAAAATAGTATTTTAAGTTACCTATAGGAATGAGTAAACAATACTAATGATTATAGTCTTAGATGCTTTCAAAAATAGTGAAAAGAAAAAATGAAAAATTTCAAAGAAAGGTTAATAACATACTGTTTACTTAAGAGAACTAGAATTCATATGAAATAATTAACTGTTATTTTTAAATTACTCTTGTCATGAAATATATAGTAAAAGATCAAGAGAAAATTATCAGAATGCATTAGCACTGAGAGTAATAATAAAACCAAAGTAATAAATTCAAATGAAATGTAGAGAGTGTCTTTATAGCTATTATGTATTGCCTATGTTGTAAGCTATTGAGATCTATGGACTATTCTATAATTTTTTTTTTCTTGGCAGGAAGATATTATGGAATACTGAGGAAACAAAAATTTTCTCAGATACTTTCAACATTCCAAGGAAGGGTTCCTTTACTTGGCTATTAAGGGGAGTAATATGCTATAAATATGCACCATAATCCTGAACAGAAGCAGACTGAGTCTCAAGTCCTCAGCCATTCCAGGGTCACAAGGAATGTAAAAACAAACATAATTGAATGGGGAAATCAGATTTTATAGCGGTGATTTACCACCTATAAATATGTAGTGAATTCTAGTTGTTTTCAAACATTAAACTTACAACTCCTACAGATACCATGAGGGAGGGAGGTCATTCAATGAAGAAAAAGTCTTATGGCATGGAGATAGGTATCATACTGCAAGATTGCAACCTAAGGAGAAAATCTCAATAAGGCAAATTCTCCTTGTTCATAAATTTTATATTTTCAGATTTTCTTACTTGCTAAAATTTATTTGTAACTCCCAAATCAATATTGTTAGTGTTTTTCCAGTCCTTCATGGATATGCACAGGGTGCCAAAATATTTGGACCGCTCAATATGCATGTTCCTTGTCAGCTGAGATTGAATAAGGGTATATGATTCTCTGTCTTCTTGTTTCAGTTCTCATACTGCAGACAAGTGTCCTTTTCATGGTCTATTTAGTGCCACATTTTCCACATTTAGGTGCTTTTTACTGGTTATTTTGATGTTTAAAATGGCCCCCAAGGGTAACGCTTAGTGCTATCTAGAGTTTCTAAGATGAAGAAATGTCTGTGATGTGCCCTCTGGAGATGACACGCTAGGTAAGGTTTGTTCAGGCATGAGCTGTAGTGCTGCTGTCTGCACGTTGAATGTTAATGATCGACACTGTATATGATATAAGTTGTCCTTAGACAGAAACATACATAATGTTTTTTATTGATCCGTTGATGAAAATTGGTGGCCAGAGGCTTGTGGGAACCTAATCCCGTATTTCCCCTCAAGGCAGTGCTTTAGTATTTTCTAATTCAGTGTTTGCAACAACCTTATAGTACATAATTTTCGTGAATAATAAGCACCACTTGTACATGGATATGTTAGTTTACTAGGGCATGCTTAACAAATGACACAGACGGAGAAGCTTAAATACGCAAAACTTATTTTCTCACATTTCTGGAGGTGAACCTCCAGAGTTCAAGATGAAGATTCGAGCGGGTTTGATTTCTCCTGGGCCTCTTTCCTTGCTTGGCAGCTGGACACCTTCATGTTCAATCCTCATATGGTCTTTTCTCTGTGTATGCACATCTCTCATGCCTCTGTGGGTGTCCAAATTTCCTCTTCTTACAAGAAGGTCCAACAGATTGGATTAGGACTCATTTTAATGGTAATGTACTCATTTTAACTTGTCTATTTAAATGCTTTATCTCCAAATATAATCACAATATGGAATACTGGAAGTTAGAGCTTTAAGTAATAAATTGGGGGAATATACAAACGGGTATTAGACCATACAAAAGAGCATCTAGCAATAAACTAACATATATATACATATATATACACAAATATATATATTCATACATAAAAATATGAATATATGTATATAAGTATATACAAAATATATATAAATGTATACATATATACATACACTATTTGAGGAAACTTCTGGCAATATTTTCTTACAGATATATTATTAATTCAAAGAAATTATTTTATTTAAAAATTCTAATTCTTAACTGCATATCTATAAGTGTCTAAATTGACACATTCTGAGACTAGAATTCTATGGATAACAATTCCCATATTTACTCCTGTGTTTTATGGACAAAAGTTCAATTGGAATATTTACACTATAGTTTTATTTCTAATTAAGTTCTTTGCATAATTTCTGCTTTGATAGCACCTGTTATCGGAGAGCTGGATATGGGCAATAATGACAATATTTTTTTTGAAAAATAGCAATACTCTTTGCTGTATTATACAAAGAATCTCAAAATACAACTTCTACCAAATTTCTGGACTCTCAGCCCACGTAACTCCTTTTCAATAAATTATTTCACAGAACACAAATTAGCTTGTATGTTCTATGGTGGGCATTTTGATTATTTATATTACAAGTCCCCATTCAACTTCTTGAGCTTCAGCTCAGAGTCATGCTCTGAGTCACTGAAATTGACGTCATTTCCTTTTACCTATTATAACCAACTACTCTTATGGTTTCGAAATTAAGGATCGGAATCTGAACAGAATGGACTTTCTGCTATTTTTGTCCCCATTTCCTGGGGCTAACATTATATTTGATTTGCCCTTATATGTTTTTTTAAATACCTTAAAGAAATTCAAGACTGATTTTCATAGTCCTAATTTTATTAGATGTGCACAAGCTGCATCATAACACACTGAGCCCCATATTTTATGTTTTCTTCAAGTTTGTTCTCTGTATTATGCTCACTTTGACTTTTTCTTGTTGAGAACCAAGTTCATGCTCTCCAGGGTATGACACAAGGATTTGCTGGTTTAATCTTTGCATGAAATCTCAATGTATGTCAACTTAATTTTATAATTTTATCTCCTGGGGAGATTCTTAGACTAACTTACAAATAGGATGGTAATCTACTATGTGCCAAGTAATCATTCCAAAGAACTCCTGGTCCATTCTGATATTATTTCGCTGTCTAGTCTTACTCTAGAAGTCCTAAAAACCTTACAAACTATGTACTATATTCTTTAGTCACTAGGAAAAGAACCTATACCATATATTAAGTTTTCTTTTATTTAAATACACACACACACACACACACACACACACACACACACACACACACATGTATGGATATCCCTAACCTAATACTAACCACATTATATATATGGGGTTTCCTTGTCTTCAGTTGTTTGGTAACAGCATAAGGTATTGTCTGGTAAATATTTAATATGTTTTATTATGTCTTAATACATCAATGCTTATATTACTGTAGTTTTCTGGTTTCAATCCCTTTGGTATGATACCCAGTAATGGTATAGCCGGATCATATGGTGGGTCCGTTCCCAGTTTTCTGAGGAATCTCCACACTGATCTCCATAGTGGTAGAACTAGTTTGCAATCCCACCAACAGTGTAGAAGAGTTCCAATTTCCCCACATCCTCGCCAACATTTGTTGTTGTTTGACTTCTTAATGATTGCCATTCTAATTGGGGTCAGATGAAATCTTAGAGTAGTTTTGATTTGCATCTCC
>PVJS01064006.1:0-10345 GCA_004027185.1 Glis glis | reverse complement strand
GGGTGGAGGGTAACACACTAAAACGCAGGAGGTATACATCCAAACTTATAAAACTCAAATCACTGTGCAAAGCACTAAAGGGAGGGAACGGGGAGGGAACGGGGTGGGATTTGAGGGAGGGCAAATCGGGCAATGTGTGCATGTATGACTCTTATAGCCTAACACCTATTAAATGTATAATTACAATGCACCAATAAAACAAAAAAAAAAGAAAAAAAAAAAAAGAAACTAAGTCAAACTACATTTTAATAAAAGCAACACTGTGATAGAGAAAGAGGGTAATCTATTAATAAATATCTGTGTGACTTTGATGGCTTAGTTTAATCACAGGATCTATAAGCAATTTTTAATAATGGCAGGATTATACAGGATGATTAATTTTCTAATATATGATGTTATCAAAAGGAGTTAATGTTATATTTAAAAACTTCCAGGGCATTGAAAATTCCCCCTGGGATATTATATAATGGAGAGTGATGGACTAAATGTGTATGATTCACTCTGTGGCTGGTGCCCAAGCTCAGCATCAGTTCAATGCATTCTGATTCCTGGCTGGCCCAGACTGATGGTCCTGAGCAGACTGGGACCTTTCTGGAAGCAATACAGTGCAACATCCTGGGATTAATCAGAATAAAGCTGGGCGACATTATCAAATTTTGAGTATGAATACAGTTGGTTTGACTTTAGGACATTATTTAGCCTTAAAAGTCATCCATGTTGGTTTGTAATATGGTTATTCATCTTCTTCTTATATAAGGTTGCTTGTCCCTGCCCCTTTTAAAGATAGAATGAATTATATATTAGGCTATACATCTCAGGCAATAAGATATGTCTGCTTTTGCAAAATAAATAAAGAACTAAGGATAGAAACAGACTTTTCTCACCTTATACCTTTTTTCCTTTATCCCTGCAAAATAGATTTTACAAAATTCACAATTTTAATATTGATTCTGATATTCTTATATTCAATAGTTATCATAGGAGCAAAACCCAAATTACAGTATAGCTCAGGACACCTGAATTTAGGTGCCTCTTTTTTATATACTTTTATTGGTGCATTATTGTCTCACATCATAATGTAAATCATAGTGATAGTGACATACATGCACACAGCACTTGGTGGACTTTCCCCTGGTTCCCTCCCCTAATCTCCTCCCCAATACAGGGTATTGAGATTGACATGGTATTCTGACATAGATACATAATGTCCATGGAAGCAATTACTTCATTGATCCTCCCTCTCCCCCATCCTCTTCCCCCAGGCGACTTCCCTGGCTCCACTGAAGTTTCTCCCCCATTATCTGAAGCCCCTCTGGTATCCAGATTACTCCCTAGGTTCTGCATATTAGAGAAAACATATGACTTTCTGTAACTGGCTAATCTCACTTAACATAATGTTCTCTAGGTCCATCCATTTTCCTGCAAATGATATAATTTTGTTTTTCTTTAGTGCTGAATAGAATTCCATTGTGTATATCCCACAATTTTGTAATCCATTCATCTGTTGATGGACACCTAGGTTGGTTCCATAATTTTGCTATTGTGAATTGTGCTGCTATGAACATGGGTATATATATATTACTATAATATTCTGATTTCAGTCCCTTTGGAAAGATACCCAGGAGTGGTATAGCTGGATCATATTGTGGATTCATTCCAAATTTTCTGAGGAATCTCCACACTGATCTCCATAGTGGCTGTATTAATTTGCAATCTCACCAACATTGTAGAAGAATTCCTATTTCCCCACATCCTCACCAGTATTTATTGTTGTTTGACTTCTTGATGATTGCCATTCTGATTGGGGTTAGATGAAATCTCAGTGTAGTTTTGATTTGCATCTCCCTGATTGCTAATGATGTTGAACATTTTTTTCATGTATTTATTGGCCATTTGTATCTCTTCTTTTGTGGAGTGTCTATTCAGTTCAACTCCCCATTTCTTGATTGGATTATTTTTAATCATAAGGTCTTTAAAGTTCTTTGCATATTCTAGATATTAGTCCTCTATCAGAGGGATAGCTGTCAAAGATCTCCCATTCTGTAGACTTTCTCTTTAGACTCTTGATGGTTTCCTTTGATGAGCAGAAATTTTTTAGTTTAATGTCATCCCATTTATTAATTCTTGCTTTAATTTCCTAAACTTTGGAGGCCTTGTTGACGAAGTTTCAACCTATACCTATAGGTGACTCTTTTATTCAAGGAAAGAATTCATTTAGGAACCCATAAAGTAGTTTATTTGACTATGTAGAATTCATAGTATTAAGTTCTATGGTAAGTGAAATCAATTTCAAAGACTTCTACAAATTTTACTATTTTAAATAACCTCCTTCATAAGTGCAATTACATGTCGCCAACAAGATATACTTAGTCAATCTAATCATAGACTTTGTATTAATTGTCCACAAATATTCAATTCTCCAATTCCAAAGCACACCTTGAGGTTCCTGTTTACATCATATGTTAGTCAGCCTTCTGTTACTGTGACTAAATACTTCAGACAGTCATCATAAAAAGAGGAATGATTTATTTTGGCTCAGAGTTTCAGAGGTTTTAGTGCCTGGTCACTTGGCTCTGTCCCTCTGGCCTGTGGCAAGGCAGATCATCATGGTGAGGAGCACATTGTAGAGTAAAGGTGCTCACCTCATGGGTGCTAGAATCACAGAGATAGGAAGGGGCCAGGGTCCCAATATCCCTTCTGAGGGAATACCCCCAGGGTCTCAATATCAGTTATGAGGGCATACCCCCAATGGTCTAACTTCCTTCCACCAGGCCCCACCTCTGCAAGGTTCCTCCACCTCCCAGTAGCACTACAGCCTGGTGACCAAGCCTTTTGCATGTGGGACTTTGGGGTCATTTGCATTATAAACCATAACAATCATGTGTTTTCTCCTCCTGGAATAAGTACTCATTGTTTTTCCTGTCAAAATTTTACCATCTCCCCTTCATGAAGTCTTGTAATAGAAATATTTGAAATGATCACACTCATTGGAACCACGAAATTTTACTGGTAATTATTTTATGAGAAATCCCATAAGGCCTTTTCTTCTTTTTAATAGTTGCTTATGTTCATTCTTACTTCACTTACCAGATTATAATACCTTTGAGGAAAGGAATCACATATTACTAATTTCTATATCTCCTAAGAATGCTTAAAACCATGTCTTGCATATAAAATAGCTCAATTCTTGATGAATCAGTGAAGATTTCCAGCATCCATATAAATATTGTAATAATTCCAGATAACCATTACTTTTGTGTGTGTGTGGTACTGGGGATTGAACCCAGGGTCATTCTACCTCTGAGCTTCACCCCAGTCCTATTTTATTTTTTATTTTGAAACAGGGTCTAAGTTGCAGAGGGCCTCCCTAAGTTGCTGAGGCTGGCTGTGACCCTGTGATCCTCCTGTCTCATCCTCCCAAGTACTGGGATTATAAGCATGTGCATACATGCTGAGCTGACCATTATTTATGATGGTTAGAATCCTTGGGCTGGATTCAACAGCATTATTTAAATACAACCAAATCAATGATAGGAAATATGGTCAATAATGTAGAATACTGTTTGCCAATAGCTTACTTTAGGACTCTAAAATTATATGAGCAAAATAAACGTTGTGTCAACAATTTAAAGCTGAGACAAGCCATTATATAAGAAATCATGTTGTTTTCCGTATGGAAGACACATATCCAAGGCAATTCCCCTGGACCTGATCCCTGACCTCTTCCCCTGCTAAGCACTGGATATTTAAAAATATTTCTTCAATTCAGTTCTTGCAACCTTAGGAGGTAGGTATTCTCTCCCCCACTGTACCCATAAGGAAACTGATCCACGAGAAGTGGCACTGCTGCCCAAAGTTACATAGTTAGTAAATGGGAGAGATGAGATGCCATTTCTCTGGTTTTCATCACTGTACTTCAGTGGGGGAAAAAGAAACAGAAACATGGGAGCATAAGATTAATTTCTCTTTCTTCCTGGAGACTGCTTTATGAACAGCGATAACGGAGTTCTTCTATTTATTGATTTGCCTGCTGCATCTATATAATCTGGTTATATTTTTTGCCACTGAAGTTTTCCAAAGAAAATGGTTGCATGCTTAAGAACATAATAAGAAGAAAATGAAAATACAGACATCTCATACTATCAGCTTGGTCTATTTGTCATTTTTGTCTTCATTTTCTTTTTCCCCAAATGGATAATGATGCTTATCTCCTCCGTTTCTCTCCAGAAAAACAGTGAGATAAACTGGTTCTGAAGGACACAAATGAGATATACTGACTAGTACTATCATTTGTTTGAGATTCCGTGGCTATACATATGTCTAATTTTACATTAAAATTGGGGGAAGTTATAATTGAAATCATATAGCTTATAGAATAAAAAGCATGTATATAAAAACCTCATGATCTGGATTCAGTTTCTGGCTTTGCCATTTATTAGACTAATTAGTTAACTCTTTGAGTCTTATCTTTCTCATTTGCAAAATAGAAATAATATATCATGATGGAAATGTATGAATTATGTTGGAGATCATGTGTGAAAAGCATGAAAGCATGTTTCTTAGCATCTAGCACATAGAAGACAATCAATAAAAATAAAATATTCTTATTTCTTGTGGGTTATTGGATTATTTTTCTTAATTATTTACTCTTCCTACATATATCCTTTGCCATGAGACTGAGTCCACTGTCTTGTCTCTCAACCCTAGGATTTAACCAATGGGATGTTACCAAGCATGATCCAAACAGAGCTCTGACATGGGTTTGTGTTACTGAGTTTTCTCTCTTGGACTTCTGGAATTTCCATAAAATAATTAAACCCCAAGGAGCCCACAGTTCAAGGAAGAGAAAAGGCATGTGGAGCAAAACTGAACTGGACCTGCATCTGACAGCCAAGCCCCACCAGGCTCAGCCTAGATGAGCCCATTCCAACTGTGAAAATCCAGCGAGAACAAGAATGATTGATGACTGTTATAAGACACTGAATATTGTGGTGGAATGTTATGTATTATTGTGTCAATAGATAAGTGATTTTTAAAACAACAGTACTGCAAATTGAGGTGCTACTGTACCAAAAACCTAAATGTGTAGCATTGGCTTTGGGATCAGGTAGAAAGTTACAGTGAAACTGGTCTAGGAGGCTGGAAAGTGGGGATCTATTTTGTGTAGTGGTAAAATGTTTGGTAATAAATGTTCCCCGTGATATCTGGAGACAGAAAATATATTTAATGAGCTCATGAATTTAGGCAAAATTCATGAGCTAAAATACTACAAGAGTAGGTTTCTGCTAGGAGTATTTGCTGAGGATCTACAAGAAACAGTGAAGTTCAGCAAAAGAATTAATTGGTTTGTGAGCAGAATTAGGAAGACATTACTGAGCCCAGAAATGTTGGGTTTTGCTATGCAGAAAAATAACATCATTTATTTCTGGCCTTGCTGGCCACTAAAGCAGCATTAGGTTAAAGTATAATGTGGGGAAAAATCAAACCATGTATATATGGAAATATCTATCAATGCCTGATATTTAAGACCCTATAGTCAGGTGTGATGGCACACACCTGTAATCCCAGTACCTGGGAGGCTGAGACAGGAAGATCACAGGTTCAAGGCCAGCCTCAACAACTTAGTGAGACCTTTAGCAACTTAGCAAGACCCTGACTCAAAATTAAAAATAAAAAGGGTTGAGGTTGTAACTCAATGATAGAATGCCACCAGGTTCAATGTCTCCCCCCGCCCCCACAAATAAAACTCATGACAGGTCTGGTTTCATGCAGTGAAACATTATACAGAAATTAAATGAATGAACCAGACCCCCAACTAAATGTATCAATGTGTGTAAAATTCAAAAGTATACTGCTGAGTAATAAGAGAAAACTACTAAAGGAATTATGAACTATGATGACATTACTGAATTTTTAAAACATACAAATATGTTGTTTATAGATATACATATATGTAAAAATGTATAAAACCATATATGGACATTAAACACATCGGCTTCAGGAGAGTATTTAACACTAACATGAAAACAAGCAGAAAGAATAGGGGTGAGCTGAATCTGAAACATTTTATTCTTTTACAAAAATGCTGTCTGAAAAGCATGACAAAACATTAATTTTGATAAATGTATGTGGTAGGTACATGGGAATGTTTTAAATTGGTTTACTTTTCTGAGTTTTGGAAAATTTCATAATTAAAACTAAAAATATGCCGGGTGTGGTGGCGCACGCCTGTTATCCCAATACTTGGGAGGCTGAGACAGGAGTATTCCAGGTTCGAGGACAGCCTCAGCAAGTAGTGAGACTCTCATCAACCTAGGGAGATCCTGCTTCAAAATAAAAATAAAATAGGGCTGGTGGGTGTAGCTTAGAGGTAGAATGCCCCTGGGTTCAATCCCTAGTATTACAAAAAATAAATAAGTAAACAAAACTAAAAATAATATGAAGTAGAATGAAATAAAAAGCATTCATTTCAGTACCTAATATTCATAGGTGAAAAATAAAGTACTATTTATTTATTTGTTTGTTTGTTTTTGCAGAGCTGGAGATTGAACCCAGGACCTCACTGATGCTAGATAAGCTTTCTATGACTTATGACTGATTCACACCCCGAGACCCATAACATCATATTTATATGTTAAGTTATGCATTTTGCTACTTAGACCATCTTGCGCCATGTCATTCTTCAGCGTATGGATGTGAATAACATAATGAAAGCAAACCCACTGTATCTGTATATTTGCCTGATTAGCCACCAGAGAAGAAATATGACCCTAATTATTGGTAGCAGTTATTTTTTAAAGGGTTCTTTGCCAGGGCATGCAATCAATTACCACATGTTCGATGGTACTATCGCCAAACCTAGAGAAAAGTACAGGTCAAGTAGAGGATTATTACTAAATAGCTGAATGAAGAAAGGACTCTGTTTGCCACATAAAGCCAGGCAAGAGTTGGAGAACAAGTACATTGTGCTCACGTCTTTCCTGCTTATCCCATCATGTTGCAACAAGTAGGCACTGCATATTTTCACCAGACCTTTGCCACTGATTCAAAAGATCTTCTTAATTTCCAATGCACTCTACATTTTCTGAGAGGCTCTCATACCTGAATCATTTTCGTTAGGAGGGTGCATTGTGGCAGGAAGAGGTCAGGTCATAAATGTATGGGAGGTGGTGGTGACAAGTACTATATTAAGCATAGGGCTAGAGTGATGAATGCTACTGTTCACATATTTATATGCAAATAATAAACACATTAAGGTCTCACAGAGCCTTGGCTAGGTATATGACCCAGGTAGGGGCACAAAGGAAGGTATGGTCAGCATATAAACCAGCAGCCCTAACTATAACACTCGACTTGTTGTCTCTATTGACAACAATAGGAAACAATCAGGTAATGGGCCTTCTTAAAATTCCCATATGCACATACAGTATTTATGTCCTGAAGTGTTACAGCCTCCTTCCCTCCCTCCTCTCTTCTCACTCTCCCTTTCTCTCTTCATTCTTTCCTTCCTTCCTTCTTCAATTCAATTAATATTTTTGATCATACACTAGAACAAAATACTTTCTGCTCCATCATTTTAAACAATACAACACAATCAACACAATCTATGTTGAAGATTATGGGTCTTTTTATATACTTTTTCGATACATTGTAATCGTACATCACAGTGAAGTTCAAAGTGATATGAACATACAGGATGCCTACAACACTTGGTGTGTTTCCCTCCAGGTTCCACTTGGTTCCCCTAGACAAAGGGTCTTAAATAGAAAAAAAGCTTTAAAGAGTTCAGAAATGTTCATTTCAGCTTTAGCTTTCCCTATCTGTCTGGTACATGTTGTAGCTCCCTTTTTATACCTACAGTCCCACAGACAGTAAGAGGCACACCTGTCCAACACCAGGCTCCAGAGATTTGAGTTGGTCTGCAGCCAGCACCAGGCATCACACACTTTCATATTCAACCTCACCTGAGCTCCATCAACACCTGAGGGGAAACACAAACAAAGCCCAAAACCCCCAGAAACCTGGCACAGAGGAGCCACAGCTCAGACACTTGGGCCAAATGAGACAGTATCAAAATTGTTTTACCATTTCCAGAGACCTTTCTTTTCCTTCCTTATGATTTAAAATTCACCCCAGAGTGGTTTAGGCATTTGTGAATATTAAACAATCCACAGAGAAATATCTGAATGAGATAAAAATGAACTGAATTCATTAATGATACTAGGAAAAGGGTGCAGAAACAATCACTGTGTGACACTTTGTGTGTGTGTGACATTTGGTGACCTGATACCAAGTAAACTTCTATATTTGTTTTTTTGTTGTTGCCAGTTCTTTCTTTTTTGGAGAACCTTTATGGCTAAAGTAAAAGGGATTTGAAGGGGTTTTGGTGCAGAATGTGCTGGTCTCTATGGGGAAATGCTGTAATCTATATTTCATCAGTTCTATTTAGGCAGAATGGAAATGGTCTGACCATTCTGGTCCTGAGAGAGACTCTATTATTCTCCATTTATAATGTCTAGTTCACTCAAAGAAAGAGTGCCCTTCGGTAGAGGGAAATGAACTCGGGATCTTTCATATCAAAGGCAAATAGAACTTCTCAGAACTACTTCCACATTTGCAAAGCCCTCCATGAAGCGATTCTAACAACTCAGTGCAGGAAGGGGCTTACTATTATTGTCTCATGTGTTCTTCAAGTCTCTTTTATTTTTTCACCCTGCCCCTCTTGTCTTCTTGTCGGCTTAGGTTTTCACCTTAACACTTACTTCTCTCTGGCATATTATGCATCTCTGTAGTTATACAATGTCAGCCTCGCTCAACTAGAATGAGAAGAGTGTCTTCGTTCTGTTCACTGGTCTATCCTGGAGTTTGTGATGGTGACTGTCACATAAGTGGTACTTAGTGGAATGAAGGAAGAATGAAGAATGTGACTTCAAGTTATAAAACTATTTGGTGAGAGAGTCTAAACTCCAACTTCTATCTTAGAAAACTTTATCTTCCTATGCCCCTTTGAGGTCTGGTGTCCAAGAGGGTGGATGTATTTTATAAGGTATTTGGCACACAGTGGGTTCTAATAAATGTTGCATCTGAACCTGAGTAACTGGGACTACTACCCACTATAGCAGTGTCATGATTTTCCACCCATCAAAAAGCCTCTGAGACAACTCTAGGGGGAGGCAGGGAGATGCAGACAGGGAGAATTAGAAAAGGTCAGCTACTTACTTGTAAGTAAAGTATCTTTTTTAAAGGAATCCATTGCAACCTCCATAAACACTAATTTCTGCACACACCTCCAACCCTATCCTCCCCTCTAAACTTTTCAGACTGAGGTGTATTTTTTGTCATTACTAAATATAATGCATGTTCTTTATGAGATTTAGAAAGGCACAGAAAACCCACAGAAGAAAATTTAAATTTCCTGTATATAATCTCACTGATCAGAGTAAATATAACTATAAAATATGCCTCTGTATGTCTTTTCATTTCCATCATTTGCATACAGATGTTTATGGTTAAATTAATATGCTTATTTTAAGTGTTAATATTTTAGTGTTCTAATATTTCATATTACCTGCTTTTAAAACTTTAAAAAATTAAGAACTCCTAATCATTTTCCATTTCCTTAAGTATTCTTACAAGGCGAGTGTAAATGACCACATGGCTCTTGTACTAAGGCAAAGTAACTTGTTTATCCATTTCCATATTTGTAGCTATTTTATTGTTTCTAATTATTTACTTATAAACAAAATCATGCAAATATAAGGAAATATTTATAAGCTTCTTTGGTTGTTTTCTTAGAATAAATCCCCGTTTGTGGAATTGTTAGGACAAAAAGTATAGACATTCTAAGATTTTAAGGCACATTGTAGAGCTTCTACCTAGAAGGTAGAATTAAGATGGATTAACTCCCCTTAATAATACATTTCCCTCTTTGTATGTCAAAATATTACAATTGAAATACAAATTTTCCAACTTGATAGGCTAAAACATCATCATTCGTTTTTCTACAGCTTTACTTTTGACAAAATAATATGTGTTCATTACATGGAAAACTTTATATTTGAAACAGAATAAAAGTCACCTATATTCTAATACATACAAACAAGTAATTAATACTGGAGAGTGAATACTTGCCGGGCGTGGTGGCGCACACTTGTAATCCCAGTACTTGGGAGGCTGAGACAAGAGGATCGGGGTTCACGGCCAGCCTCAGCTACTTAGTGAGGCCCTCCACAACTTAGAGAGACCCTGTTTCAAAATAAAGAATAAAAAATAGGGCTGGGGGTGCAGCTTGGAGGTAGAATGCCCCTGGGTTCAATCCCCAGTCCCGCAAAAAAAAAAAAAAAAA
>PVJS01064005.1:0-10347 GCA_004027185.1 Glis glis | reverse complement strand
GTGTGAGAGAGAGAGAGAGAGAGAGAGAGAGAGAGAGAGAGATCTTCTTTTTCTGAATACAGAAATCAGGCTTATTCTAAGAACTGCCTTAGTGGGTTCTTAGAATGGTGGCTGTTCTGGTTAGATATAGAGTGGCCCCTGGAAGAGCTCATGAATTGGTGTTTGGAGCTGATGTCATTGAGTCATGAGGGTTGTAATCCTAGAAGTGGATAAATCCATCGTAATGGGTTTACCTGGGTGGTACCTGGTAGGCCAGTTGGGTGCAACTGGAGGCGGGTCCCTGGGGTGCGGCCTTGGGGATTGTATAAAGAGTTCCTCCCTGCTCCCTCTTTGCTTTCTGGATGTAAAGAGCACAGCCCGTGTGCTCTCCCTCAGCTTCCCACCGCCGCCATTCCTGAGATCCGCGGTCCCCAGCCTCACCTGGACTGAGCCCCAAACCCTAAGAAAATAAATCTTCCATCCTCTAAGTTATGTGGTCAGATATTTAGATTATGGCTGCAAGAATGCTGACAGATACAGTGGTGCATGCCTGTAATCCTAGTCCTTGGGAGGCTGAGGCAGGAGGATTGCAGATTCAAGGCCAGACTTGGCAACCTAGTGAGACCCTAGAATAAAGGGTCTCAAAATAAAGAATAAAAAAATAGGGCTGGGGGTGTAGCTCGGAGGTAGAATGCCCCTGGGTTCAATCTCCAGTACTGCAATAAATAAATAAATAAATAAATAATAAAAAATAAATAAATACAATGGACTAGCTAGCGAGGCATACTGAAATGGATTTTCAGACAACTGCTACCATGAGCCCACCAGTATTTTAAGGGGACAGCTCCTAAACAGGTAGGCTTCTTTTTTGTTTGCGGTATTGGGGATTGAACCCAGGGGCATTCTGCATCTGAGCTATACCCCCAGCTTTATTTTATATTTTTATTTTGAAACAGGGTCTCACTAAATTGCTGAGGCTGGCCTCAAACCTGCAATCCTCCTGTCTCAGCCTCCCAAGTACTGGGATTACAGGTGTGCGCCACCACGCCCCCCCCCAGGTAGGGAGGCTCTTTTGAAGGAGGCCTTCCCACCTGGCCCTGCTTCTCAGCAGCTGATTCCTGAAGGGGCCAACTGTGGCTGTCCCTGTAGTCTAGCCTTCCATTCGGAGGAGATACGTCATGAGTGGGGTCACTTGGAAGTCCCAAAGGTGCTGGCCTCTCTGGGTCCCTCTCCTCCCTCAACAGATGGTACAGATTAGCTCCAAGTTTGTCTGGGTCGATGGCGATTGTTAAGTTGGGTTTTCCGTGACAGTCTCTCTCTCCAGTGTCCTTTGCCATTGTCACAGCTATCCTCCTGGCTACTAGACAGGGACTTTCGCTGTGGGAACTGTGGCCTGCGGGGACCGCCAGGTCATGGGGCTCATCATAGGTTAGCTTCATTCTTGGTCATGATAAATGTGGAAAAACTATCATGGGTGATTTAGAGATGTTTGGTAAAGAAACAGCCAATCCACAATAGAGATTTTATCCAGAATAGATAACAATTATGCCACTTTCCTGCTCCCCCTTAACAAAAAAAAAACAGTTGATTCACCATCCCCGGCAGTAGTTCACTGTTTTCCCTTTTTACATAATTGAAACGGAGAAAGTTCTTAAAGTTTGAACAGTGGTAATTAAATCTGAATTGGATGGGATATTTGTAATTTTGAACGCTCAAATTCTGGGAGGAAAAAACTGTGTAATGTTGTTGGCCAAATGACCCTAGTCATTAAGATTCCTACGGCATTATTTTGTTTAGTTGGCTTTTTATAACACCAGGAGATTTGCTGTGGGCTGCAGAGGAAGCCCCTGGCCTCACAAGGAGACGCGTTCTAGGGCAGAGCCACCGGCGGATGGAGAAGCAGCCCCTTCAGTCCCTACTAATAATGTGCACTCGCTTTTCTGGGTTCCTTGAGATCAAGCAGCTGAGATGAGTTGAGGCAAATGAGCACAAATAGCTGGGTTTTTTTGGTGAGGCCAGTGGAAACCGTGTCTAGATCCAGGAAAAGAAAAGTGAGACAGGAAAGGGAGGGTCACATTTTTTGGGAGGAAATCATGCGGTATTTTGGAAATCCTTTGTTGATGAAAAAAAATTAACAGCACATTAATTATGTCCTAAGAATGGGGCGTTGCTCGTGTATATCTTGGGTCTTTCCAAGGCTGGGCCAGCTGTCCGAGCATTTACTATTCTGGGGACTGGAAACTTGGGCTCCCAGACACACACAGCAAGTACCTCCACATTGTCGAAATCTGCCCCAGGCTGGAGTCCAGAGATAAGATGCCATTTGCAGGACAAGTAATGACAACCAAATCATTTAGGATCTTTATAACACTGGTAGTGTTTGGCCTCTGTATAGTATTGAAACTGGCTATTTCAAGAAAGACGCCCCCCCCTTTCTCTCCTTTTTGTCTCTGTCCTTTAAAAAGCTTTCTGTCAGATACAGTTGTGAATTTCTTGCACAAAATTCAGATATTCATATTCAAGTAGGAACAGCATAAGCCCAACATTGACCATTATCCTGTTAGATGCTTTAAGCAGAATTAAATAGACAGTTGCCACTTCCTGTGGAAGTACGTGCTGTATTAGACATACATTGCTGTGGGAGAAAAATGAACTCAGGGGTGTTCTACCACTGAGCTACACCCCAGCCCTTTTTATTATTTATTTATTTATTTTATTTTTATTTTTTTTGTGGTACTGGGGATTGAACCCAGGGGCATTCTACCCCCAAGCTACACCCCCAGTCCTATTTTTTATTCTTCTTTCTTTTTTTTTTTTGTGGTACTGGGGACTGAACCCAGGGGCATTCTACCTCTGAGCTACACCCCCAGTCCAATTTTTTTCTTTTTTTTTGTGGTACTGGGGCTTGAACCCAGGGGCATTCTACCTCCGAGCTACAACACCAGACCAATTTTATTTCTTATTTGGAAACAGGGTCTCACTAGGTTGACAGTCTCACTACTTGCTGAAGCTGTCCTCAAACCTGTGATCCACCTGTCTCAGCCTCCCAAGGTACTGGAATTATAGGCGTGCGCCACCATGCCCGGCTCCTATTTTTTATTCTTAATTTTGAAACAGGGTCTCACTAAGTTGTGGAGGGCCTCACTAAGTAGCTGAGGCTGGCCGCGAACCTGTGATCCTCCTGTCTCAGCCTCCCAAGTACTGGGATTACAAGTGTGTGCCACCATGCCTGGCTATTTTTTATTTTTGAGACATGGTCTCACTAAGTTGCCGAGGCTAGCCTCAACCCTGTGATCCTCTTGTCTCAGCCTCCCAAGTACTGGGATTACAGGCGTGTACCACCATAACTGGCCTCCCTCCTTGTATCTCTGGCCTTGAGATTTTCTTTGGCCAATGGGACAATAGCAAATGGCAGATGAGCCCAAACTGAAAAGATGCTCAGTGTGGCTTCCCTTGCTGCCTTTTGGAACCTTGAGACCACCATGCCAAGGATAAGATGGCGTCAGCCGACACAGAGCCTACCGCTGACCAGGAAGGTGACGCCATTCTTGTTTCTCCATCTCAGTCAAACGGACAAGAGAGCTGTCTGGCTTCTTCACAGAATCGTGAAAAATGACCATTTCAAGTGACTACATTTTGGGGTGGTTTGTTATATGGCAAAAGTTGCAGAACAAACCCTAACCAAAACATGTCCTTCTCCTTTACGCTCTATTAAGTAGGGACATCTTTAAATACAAAGCACTGTGTGCATATCTGGTTATGAACTGGGACACAGTGACAACGATCCCTTTCCAGTTGAGAATCTTCACTAGTAGTCCTGCGTGTCCAGCATGGCTATTTGCCAAGGCTAGCTGTTTGTAGAGCTATTCCACAGCAAGTAGGTAGCGTTCCCCATTCTAGCTGTCATGAGCAAAGTCCCAAGGATGAGACTCCAAAGTGGGCTTGGCAGGTGGCTTTCCATCCCCTTCTTTCCCTACTCCACAGCCTCTTTTTCTTATCTTTGAGCCTGGTTAAATCCTTTCTTCTATCTACATGTCCCTTACACCCGCTGTCATAATTTCCCTCCTTAATTGCGTCTTTCAGGTGAGACGCCATTAGACCATGATGGTAAAAAGAAAGGGTGTGAGTATTGCTTCGCCCTTTTCAGGAAAAGAGGAATTTTGTCATGGTATGCGTCTTCTTTTGGGAGAAATGCTGCTGTGAAGGAGAGATCCTAGTTGCACCAGATGGTCCCATTAGCTCTGGTCCTTCAAACAGTTCTTAGTTCTATTTCTTTTGGGCTCTTGCTCCATTCTTGAATTCTTCGATCATGTGTGTGATCAAATTCAAAAAACGTTCACCATGACTTATGATCTGATTAATTCTTTTATAGCTCTGACCTCGGCCTTCCATACTCCCATTCAAAAGTCCTCAGTGAGCCTCCACCCTCTATGAAGCCCTGGTCTCTTGGCCAGCCACTGACGGCCTTCCCTAATTTGGCAGGTCTCAGCTTTACCAACGGTCCTCTTTTTACTCCACAAGTAAAAACTCTGTAGCCAGCTGCTCTGAGACACATCTCCTTCACTGACTGTTCTAGATTCTTCCATGTTCTTATTTATACTCACAGTGGCCTTCTGAGGTTAGGCCTAAATGACCTCTCTCCTCTAGAAAGTCTTTCCCAACTACCACTCCTGGAGCTGTTTTGCTGTTCTGAATTTTTACAGCCCTTGGGGTCTTGGTCACTCATTGGTTAATTGGTCACATTCTGCAGGGATGGTAAGTTATTATGATCATGTCTTTCAAGTCTTTCAGGCTTGGTTATGTGCACCTTGGGGGAGGGACTTGTCGTTGCATCCCCCCCAAAGCACCTAGCAGAGTGCTGTGTATAAAATTAGTGTTCAATAACTGTTGGGGAATACATCGGTCTCCAACGTTTTAGAGCAGTATTTCTCAAAGTATGCTTCAGGCATTCCAGTACCAGCATGACTCAGCGTGCTTGTTAAACCGTCTCCTGGGAGCCTCCACAGACCTACTGAATTGGCCTTTCTGCTGCGAAGCCTGGGGAATCTGCATGGTAGACAAGCTTCCAGGTGACTCTTAGGTTCATAAAAATTTGAGAATTCTTCTTTTTCTGCAGGTCCTTAAATGAGTAAACATCAGCCCTGTCTGGACAGGTGGACCTCTTACTTCTTTATGCAAAAATCTAGGGATCCTAGGCTTACTGAAACTTCTAGAATCCAGAAGTGTAATTTCCAACTGGGAATGGGGGTGATGTGCTCTTAGGGAGAGGGGTTAAAAAGGGCAGATTTAAGATATTAACAATATGATTTATATCAGGAAATAGTGGCACATTGTTCTTATGAGAGTGTTCCCAAATAAAAATCAAACTACACTATACAAATTTATAATGTGCAAATGACAGTATGCCAACTACAGAAAAGTGGAGCATGACTAAATCTAGGTTGATATTTTGTGCAAAGAACTACTGAACCATAGGCCTCATGACCAGAAGAACTCATTCATTCTTTAAACCTCATTTCCAAGGAAATGTGTAGCACACAGTGGGCCCTCAATTCATACTTCTTAACCTGGAGGAATTCTTACAATGAACAGGAGTCTATAAAAGGAGGTTATGTATGCATAATCCCAACAAATACACTTAAACATTATGGATGTGTGAACTTAATAGATAACGAATCTGCTTTTAAAAGGCACATAGCACATTTTATATCAAGGAGAAAAACACACATATATTATGGATTAAGTTTTGATGGGGATGGCTGAGTTAATTTGCTTTTTAAAAAGGAAATGTTTAGCTTTATTACCATAACATTTACCCTTTTAAAGTATACAATTCAGTGGATTTTAATATTTCATAGAGTTGTGCAACCATTATCTACTTTTAGAACATTTTCATCATCCCCCAAAGAAACTCTATACCTATTAACAGTCACTCCTTGTTCCTTCCTACCCTCTCTCAGCCTCTGGCAACCACTAATCTACTTTCTGACTCTATATACTTGTCTATTTTGGACATTTTGTATAAATGAACTCAAACAATATGGTCCTTGGTGTGTCTAGCATCTTTGATCTATTATAGTGTTTTCAAGGTTCATCTATGTTTCAGTATGTATCAGTACTTCACTGCTTTTTATGGCTGAATAATATTCCACTGTATGGGTATACAATGTTTTGTTTGTTCATCTGGCACTTGTTGGCTGTTTGCTTTCTTTTCACTTTTGTTGATTACGAATAATAATGCTATAAACATTTGTGCATAAATTTCTGTGTGGACATTGGTTTTGACTGCTACTTCTGCTATTACCAGATGCTAATAATTATGGAGTGTTTACTCTGTTCTGAGCCCTATACAAAGATATATATATATATATATATATATATATATATATATCATATAAATAATTATATAATAAATTAGTATATATACAAAGATGTATATAGTATATATGTAATTTAGTACATATGCAAATATGTATGTGTGTGTGTGTGTATAATTTAGTCTCATTTAGCCCTCACAAAAGGGAAGATTAAGGCATTGAATGACTTACCCAAAAGTTCACTGGTTGAAATTTAGGTCTAACTCCAGGCTCTGCTACTGCCACCCACTAGTCTATCTGCTCCTGGAATGTCATAGTTCCACAAATAAATCTATTTATTTATTTTTTTTGAGGAACTGGGGATTGAACCCAGGGGCATTCTACCTCTGAGCTACACCCCCAGCCCTATTTCATTTTTTATTTTGAAACATGGTCTCACTAGGTTGCTGAGAGTCCCACTACTTGTTGAGGCTGGCTGCAAACCTGTAATCCTCCTGTCTCAGCCTCCCAAATACTGGGATTATAGGTGTGCACCACTACGCCCAGCTGCTATTTATTTTTAGATGAATCTAACTGGGAAATAATAGAGAAACTCCTCCAAATTCATGGATATTGATGAAAGAGTTACTTCTAAAGAATGGTGGTCATCTGTGAACTCAGTTATAACTGTGTTCTTAGGAAAGAGTCGGGCTACCCATGTTCCTGGTCTTAGACGGTATGACTCATGCACAGAGCTCGGATTCCAGGAACATGTGGTCTTCAGGTGTTTTCCATAGCTTTTTCCCTCGGGATTTGACAGGGATTGGTGGGCAATGTTCTCCTGCACTCCTGTCTTTGACACACAGATGGCTGTCTCTCCTGTGGTGAGGACCACGCAACTCTTCTCCCTGATTTAACTCTTTAGGGCACTCTGCCTGGCTTAATTGAGTTCTTCTATCCACAATAAATATGCAATATTCCCATGAGACAGACAACAAGTATGTACTGAGCCAGATGCTGGGATCCAGAGAAATGGCAGACAGGGCATTCTAAACACCTCCCAATGGCTCTTGTCCCTGAGGGTCTGACAGTCCAATTAGGTAGAGAAATAAGGAACCAGTGAAGGCACTCAATGAAAAAAACCAGGCTATAAATTAGATGTTGCAAACTATGGCTCACCGGCCAAATCTGGCCCATCACTTGCTTTTGTAAATAAAGTTTTATTGGAACACAGCCATGCCCATTCATGGACATATTGTCTCTTGTGCTTCTGTGCTACAATAGCAGAGATAGAATGGTCTGCCAAACCTCTAAGTTTCGATGTAAGGTTTTGTTCAAATCTTGCCAAGGAACGTGCAACCCATGGTAATGAATTGTCCTAGTGAAGGTCAGAGAGCCTGGTTAAAATTCTTGCTGGATCAGGGCGTGGTGGTGCACACCTGTAATCCCAGTACTTGGGAGGCTGAGACAGGAGGATTGCAGGTTTCAGGCCAGCCTCAGCAACTTAGTGAGACCCTCAGCAACTTAGCAAGACCCTGTCTTAAAATAAAAATAAAATAGCTCAGATGTAGAACACCCCTGGATTCAATCCCCTGGACCACACACACACACACACACACACACACACACAAAGAAATAAAGAAAAGAAAAGAAAGAGAAGAAAGCCTTGCTGGAGGTTGTAGAGCTGCTGAGCCCATCCCACAATTCTAGCAAAGTTCTGGCTTTGCCAGGGAGTCCACATGAGAACTCTGCAATTTCTGTCTATGAGCAGCAGATGAAACAATAGAAATTTTAAATCCAAATCCTTTTATTAATTTTTTTACACCAATATAAAAAGAAGTTTCCATTTCCTGAATCTTTGAACAATACCAGGCTGTGAGAGGTTGCGTCACGGGTGAGTCACCTCTAAGTTTCGATGTAAGGTTTTGTTCAAATCTTGCCAAGGAACGTGCAACCCAAGACACGGATGTGCTTATCGCTCATCCTCTTGAGAGCCCGAGCATCTTAGACCTTTGAAGAACCAGTTCATCTCAAGCCAAAAACAATATGCCTGATACTCCTTAGAAAATCTGGAATCCAAACCATGTATTTGTCTATAACCAACATTCATAGGAGGCTTGCCATGGGCCCTGCACTCTCATTAACCATTTATGTGTTTATTCTCTACTATGACCCCAAGAGGTAGGTACTATTGTATCTCATTTCTAATAGAGATAAGGCAAATGAGTCGGTGGGGGTTGACCTGCTTGAGGTCAGATAGCTCGTAACTGTGAGTCTGGATTGGAATCCAGGTGGTAGGGCGTTAGAGCTCGCATTCCAATTACTGCACTACTGCATTCTGCCGCATATACACAAAAATGGGGTTATGCAATTTTGAATCAGGCTCAAGAAGACTGGAAACAAAGAATGCTATGCATAAATTGCAGTGCAAATGACCGTACTTTTCAACGTGGCTACCATAAGCTTTAGAAAGCCTGGAGCACAGACCTCAAAAGATCCTAAAAAGTTCTGTCTTGCAGAAATCTCAGAGGGAAGATGGGAAGCACAGGAGGAATGCAAGGGCCAAGCTGGAATTGCCCCCGCCTGGAGGCACACCATGATGACATCTGAGAAGAAAAATGGGTGGAAGTTCTTATTTGGGCACAAAGGTAGGGAGGCTTGTAGTGCAGAAAGGTCTCCACAGGCCTCCGGGAAGGTCTGTGCAGCTGTGCTGGAAACTCTGGATTCTGAACATGCTACACTTTGCTCCACTCTGATCATTGATGTTCAACCCCCAGCCACACTCCGCCAGGCGCCTGGCCCATGGCGATGCGTGTCTCAGCTTTGGTATGTGCTTCTGTCTGGAGTTGTGGAGGGATTGGACAGTCACAGATCAAAACAGCACCCCTACATCTATGGAAAAGGGAACCAGGCACAGTTGGACAGCGGAAGGAGCCCGCCTCTCTCTCTCAGTGTCCTGGGTCAGTCCCATAATTTTATTTATTTATTTATTTATTTATTTATTTATTTATTTATGTACTGGGGATTGAACCCAGGGGCATTCTATCTCTGAGATATACTCCCAGCCCTATTTTATTATCTTGATTTTGAAACAGGATCTCACTAAGTTGCAGAGGGCCTCACTAAGTAGCTGAGGCTGGCCGCGAACCTGGATCCTCCGGTCTCAGCCTCCCAAGCACTGGGGTTACAGGTGTGTGTGTGCCACCATGCCAGGAGAGTCCCATTATTTTTGGGTCACTCAGGGAATGGCACCCCCCCAAAGAAAAAAACCAAAGCAAGAACTGAGCGATGGGGTAGGGGTATGCATTTCATTACCTCTTTGGGAAAAATATTATAAACTGGCCCCTCTAAAGAGTAAGTTTTGAGAGTTAAAAAAAACAAAACTACTAGAGATATCAAAGAAAATGAAGCCATGAGCAAAGCCATTCAAGAGAACAGACAATTCTCAACGATAACATGGATGGTAGAGTCGAAGGTAATTCTATTTTGTACTAAATTGGGGAATAATATAGAAGCGTACAGTACAATTCAGAATGCCTGGAATACATTAAGACTGTGGGCCCAATAACAGGCTTATGTAATTTAATGAGCAGAAATATAAGTTATAAAACCAGGAAGATAAACTAAGAAACAAGAATACTCCTGGAGGGCCTGGGATGGGCTTTTGAAAGATGGGGCCGATAGTCTCCCCCCAATTAGGAGGCATAGAGAGGGTTGCAGTGGGCCTAAATAAATTATTCTCACTCCTGCGTAGCAAATTTTAAGGCTTTATCTCAACATTGCACTCTGTTTGAGCCTTCTATTATAAAATTAAAATGGATACGCTGAAACGGTCGGAAAGGCAGGCCAGAAATCAGCGCGGGGTAGACCTGCACGGATGGGGGCCTCCTGGGCTCACGGTGTGAACCTCCTGGCCTGTGGCCTCCAAGAGGAACAGAGAAGGTGGGGGGGATAATTGCGATAAGATTTTGCAGAATGATGCAGAATGATGATTTTGCAGATTTTGCAAAATGATGGCTAAGTATAATGAACTTGAGGCTGGGAGGCAATGCGAGAACCTTTCTTTTTTTTT
>PVJS01064004.1:0-10345 GCA_004027185.1 Glis glis | reverse complement strand
AAAAAAAAAAAAAGAGAGAGAGAGAGAAAGAGAACTTCAGCTGGGTATGGTGGTACATGTCTGTAATCCCAGCACTTGGGGGGCTGAGACAGGAGGATCGCAGGTTTGAGGCCAGCCTCAGCAACTTAGCAAGACCCTGTTTCAAACTAAAAAATAAAAAGGAATGAGGGTATAGCTTGGAGGTAAAATGCCTCTGGGTTCCATCCCCAGGACCAGAATAATAGTGATGATAATGAAATAATAATGGCACTGGTAGCCATTCAGTTTCCCCAACTACAAACCTCCTCTTCATCATCCCTTCAATATACCAAGTTCTGTTGATTTTAATTCCCAAATACCTCTCATATGAAACATTCTCTCTTTCTCCACTCCCATCACCCGAGCTGGGCCGTCCCTGTCTTTCAAAGGGACCACTGTGACATTCATTCTCTGAGGTTCTTGCTTTCATCCTGGCTCTCCCGCTCCTTCGCGCTGAGCCACAGTGAGTGTCATAAACCATCAACCATGCCGGGCGCGGTGGCGCACGCTTGTAATCCCAGTACTTGGGAGGCGGAGACTGGAAGATCCAGGTTCGCGGCCAGCCTCAGCTATTTAGTGAGGCCCTCCGCAACTTCGTGAGACCCTGTTTCAAAATAAAGGATAAAAAAATAGGGCTGGGGGTGTAGCGCGGAGGTAGAACTCCCCTGGGTTCAATCCCCGGTACCGCAAAAATAAATAAATAAATAAACAAATAAGCCATCAACCTAGTTGATCCATCCCTTGCTCAAAATGACAACGACTCTGTATTGCCCTTAAGATAAACTTAGCAGGGCGGCAGGACCCTCACAAATCTCATCTCTTGCCATCTACCTCCTGGGATTCTCAGATCTAGTCAATCTAATTTTGATTTTCTTGAAACTGCTTTCTCTTGTCGCCAGTCTTTATAATTTTTTTTCCCCTTTTGGTACTGGGGATTGAACCGAGGGACATTCTACATTTGAACTATACCCCTGGCACTCCAATTTTTTTTGGTACTGGGGATTGAATGCAGGGGCATTCTACCTCCAAGCTACAGCCCTGGTCCTATTTTATTTTTTTTATTTTGGAACAAAGTCTTGCTAAGTTGCTGACAGCCTCACTAAGTTGCTGAGGCTGGTTTTGAACCTGCGATCCTCCTCACTCAGCCTTCCAAGTACTGGGGTTACAGGTGTGTGCTATCACACTTGGCACCCCTGGTCCCTTTAATTTTTATTTTGAAACTGGGTCTCACTAAGATGCTGAGGCTGGCTTTGAACCTGTGATCCTTCTGTCTTAGCCTCCCAAGTACAGGGATTATAGGCATGTGCCATCATACCCAGCTCTTAATCATGAATTTCACTTGTCTGGAAAGTTCTTTCCTCTTCACCAAGCTAACTTCTTACCTATCCTCAGGTTTTAGCTGAAACATCAGAGTCCATGGGAAAGTCTTTCCTGCTTCTGCCAAGTAGAGCTGGGTGTTGCTGTTCTTATAAAATCTCTGCTTCTGTGACCATGGCACTTGTAGCAAAATGTTGTGAAACTTGTCTCTTTCTTCCAGTTCTACCCACCCCCTCTCCACCCGTGATCAGGAATGAGACCTGGGGACTAACTTGGTCATGGTCCACATATTAAAGCTAATGTGAGGACATTTGTAAGGTACTCCAAGGAGAAAGGGAGGTGCAGACACTTAGCATAAGACCAAGGTCATTATTGCATAAGAACTAGGGTCAAAGTCATGCTAAGAGGACGAATAAATCGACTCGTATATACCAGACAAGAAGGTTTTCAAAAGAAAAATATTGCACATTGAAGCCTCCTTAACTTCATGCTAAGAACCCATGGAAGGAGTTGTGAGAATTAGGCGCACAATGTAGGAATTTGATAGGTGTGTTGTTCTGGGTATGGTGGTGGATGTGGGTAATCCCAGTACTTGGGAGGCTGAGACAGGAGGATCACAGATTCTAGGCCAGTCTCAGCAATTTAGCAAGACCCTCAGCAATGTAATGAGACCCTATTTCAAAATAAAAAAACGAAATAGGGCTGCAGGTATATCTCAGAGGTAGAATGCCCCTGGGTTCTATCCCCAGTACTGAGAACAAACAATCAATCAAGTATGTTGTATCTGAATTCAAATGCATATAAGAAAACTAGCCACAGTCTGGAATTGAAATTTCACTTCTTCTTCTCACTGCATCAGCCCCCTCCCAACAATGCATGGGACAAGAATTCACCTTTCCCTTGACCTACCCCTGCATTGTTATCCCACTGAGAAGCACTGACAGATGACTGACCAGCGCTCACTTCAAGCCCCACGCACAACCAGAATAGACTGAAGGAGAAGAGATCATGAATATTCAATAATGCCTGGGGCTGAGGAATTTTCAAGATATAAGAAAGAACTTGGGCTTCAATATTCAGAAGAATATTACAAGCATGCACCACCACTCCCAGCCAGATTTTTGAATATATATTTTTCAGATGAGAGAGTCCACATATCTCCTCAGAATTTCATACAGCTACGTTGCTTATTATTTTTAATGGAAAGAATATACAAAATAAAAAATGTCCAAGTTGTAGTCTCTGTTTTCAAGGTATTTGTAACCTAATTGGGAAGATGAAGCAGGTGTAGTCAACTAAGGCAGAATATTGTAGTCAATTAATGAGTGGTAAGGATAACAGACGTCTTAGAACCTCATTGAGAAACATCATTGCATGTCAAGGTGATTAGGAAAGATTTTAGGGAGAAGGTGGGATTCAACCTGGGTTTTATAAACTGAGTAGAAATTGCCCTTGTTGACAAGAAGGAGAAAGACATTCCAAATAGGTAAAATCATGCCAATTGTCTTTGAGTTAAGGACAATCATTAGGTGTCCTAATGATGATACATAGATCAGTCTGGTTTGAGCACATTATAGATTCCGGAGATATTGTGGGATCCAAGGTTTAGAAGGTAGATTGGTGCTAGGTTGTAGAGGGCCCTAAATTCCAAACAGAAGACCTTGGACTTGCAGAAAATGCAACACATTTGTTTTTTTTTTTAAAAGGGGGAGTGGTGGGAAAAAAATCAAATTTCTAAAAGTTTTTGCAGTTTGAGTGCTTGCCATAGATGTCCTGAGGGTTCAGAAAATGATAACCTGCTCAGAAATTTTGTCTTTTGGATTCGTTTCAGATTATTGCATGTGACTGTCAGCTCTTTATTAACAAGGGAAACATGCTTATTAAGTGTTGCCTAGATTATAATCTTTAGCAGATTACAGTCCCAGCACACTTGCTGCAAAAACAATTATCATGACCGAATGCCAATGTTAGCAACGTGCAATTAATACAGAAGATGGAGCAGAGATGGAATCGTACTTAACACTAATGGCCACTGAGTTTTAGTTTGAGTGGGACTAAATTCTAGGGTATAGTTTTATCTTTAGACAAGAATGAGAATAATTAAATGCATATGTAAAGTTCATAAATCAGAACAGTAACGATCTTTGTAGTATCAGGGTCAAAGAAAATGGGTTAGGTTTAGGGTCTTCTCCTTCAATGAATAAACTTCTGATAATAAGAAGGAGCTCTGGGAGCAGGGTGTGGTGGCGCATGCCTACCATCCCACTACTTGGGAAGCTGAGACAGGAGGAGCACAGGTTCAAGGCCAGCTCAGCAATAAAAAATAAAATAGGGCTGGGAGTGTACCTCAGAGGTAGAATGCCCTTCGTTTCAATCCCCAATACAAAAAGAAAAGAAGAAGGTGCTCTGGGAAGGATGTGGGGAGACAGGGGAGGGAAGTTCGGGATTGGTTGGCTAGAAAGGAGAGCTCCGTGAGACTGAAGTAGACTCTGTGATCACTTTTATCAGTTAATTCTTTTTCTGGTTTTCTGTTAAAGGTAGACATTGGTATAAGGATTATTTGAGTTGCCTTGAGAATTTCAGTTGAACAAGCTGAATGTTAGAATTGAAATTTTTCTTCAGTACTAAGAATAACCTTGACAATAGCTCTTTTCTTTTCCTTCCTTTCTTTCTCCTTCCTTCCTTCCTTCCTTCCTTCCTTCCTTCCTTCCTTCCTTCTTTTTTGGTGCTGGGGATGGAACCCAGGGGCATTCTACCTTTGAGTTATAGTCTAGTTCTTTTTATTTATTTATTTTTGTTTTGAAAAAGGGCCTTGCTAAGTTGCTGAGAGTCTCACTAAGTTACTGAGGCTGGTCTTGAACCTATGATTCTCTTGTCTCAGCCTCCTAAGTACTGGGATTACTAGTGTGCACTGCTACACCTGGCTGTGATAGCTATTTCAACCTCATAGATGTAATATGAAACAATGGGGGCCCATAAAGCCCAAGTGCCTTATAGAAAGTCATACAGATAGCAAAGCGAAGGAAGAGACCAGAATTCCACTTCACCACGAGATGTACATTGCCCAGAACGATGTCTGGCACATAGTAGTACCTCGATAAACTTTTTTTTTTTGTGTGTGTGGTACTGGGGATTGAACCCAGGGGCATTCTACCTCTGAGCTCCACCCCCAACCCTATTTTTTATTCTTTATTTTGAAACAGGGTCTCGCTAAATTGCAGATGGCCTCACTAAGTAGCTGAGGCTGGTCATGAACCGGGATCCTCCTGTCTCAGGCTCCCAAGTACTGGGATTACAAGCGTGCGCCTACCACACCTAGCTGATAAACATTTGCTGAACAAATAAATGAACAACTAAACCCAAGGCTTTAGATTTCTTTTAGCCTTTTTTTCCACAGTACTATAGAAACTATGGCAGATTTAATAAAAGATTTTCTATCTTTAAGCAGCCAGGACCTGCGAGTCCAACGTCAATGGATAAAGATCATCACCATGCGATGGGCCTTCCTAGCAACATTAACACACCCTAGGGTTGTCATACCAAAATCCCACAGACTGGGCAGCTTAACCAAAACAAACTTATTTTCTCACAGTGCTGGAGACTTGAAGTCCAAAATCAAGATGTCAGCAGGGTTGGTTTCTTCTGAACGCTCTAAGGAGAGGACCTGTTCCAGGCCCCTATTCTTGGCTTGGAGGTGGTCATCTTCTCCTTTTGTCTTCACATCATTTCCTTTCTGTATCAGTGTTCAAATTTTCTCTCCCTTTCTCTTTCTCTCATGCTGGGGATTGAATCCAGGGGCATTCTACCTCTAAGCTACAACCCCCAGCCCTATTTTATTTGGGAGCAAGGTTCCACTAAGTTGCTGAGAGTCTCGCTAAGTTGCTAAGGCTGGCTTCCAATCTGCGATCCTCCTGTCTCAGCCTCCCAAGTACTGGGATTACAGCTGTGCGCCACTATGCCTGGCTTCCTCTTTATTTTTGTGTGTGTGTGGTACTGGGGGTGGAACCCAGGGGCATTCTACCTGAGCTACACTCCCAGCCCTATTTTTTATCCTTTATTTTGAAACAGGGTCTCACTAAGTTGCGGAGGGCCTCACTAAATTGCTGAGGCTGGCCGTGAACCTGGATCCTCCCGTCTCAGCCTCCTAAGTACTGGGATTACAAGCATGCGCCACCACGTCCAGCTTCTATCTTATTGAGATTTAGCGAGATAGAAACATGCACATAGCACCCGGTGCACTTTCCCACAGATCCTGCCCTGCTCCATCCCTCTCCCCATTCATAATATTGAAATTGGTATTGATGGCGGAAGCTAGAAAGAAACTGGGAAACAAAAGAGACTTCAAATAGACGAGGAGAGATACCAGTAGAATAGTGGAAGGGGATTTAGGGCTGAAGGTGGGATGCGGAGGGAGGAATCTGTTCAAAACAATCCTATGTATACTCAAGTTTCATCTTTATATAAGGATAGTAGTTGGATTAGGATCTAACTTAACAACCGCATATAACTGCCTCTTTTAAATACTGTATCTCCAAATATGGGTCCATTTTGAGTTACTGAGGGTTGTGTGTGTGTGTGTGTGTGTGGGGGTCATGATTCAGGCCACAACACATGGAGACTGCTTTTTCATCACACTGTGCTAAGCTCTCCACCCTATTCCCCAGCAGTAGCCAACGTGATGTTAACAGAGCTCCCGTTTTATAGTTAAGCACGCAGCTGCCCGACATCCTCAAGGTTCTGCCCACACACATACATTTTTCAGGTGAAGCAGGGTTAGCCTCCAAGTTTTCCTTCCAGTGTGCTGAGAGACCGCTAGAGGGCACGGGTTGGCTGATACTCATAAACAAATACTATGTGGTATTAAAACTGTAAAGAAACAATACTTTCTTTTTTGGAAACATGTTTTTCTCATCTTATAAAATGTTACAAGAGGTCAGAAGGGCTTTGTTTTTACTATAATTATTATTATTGAACTCTAGCTTAGCTGTAAGTATATATTTCAGTAGTATCCTGGGGCTGGGCATTTATAAGGAGGCTCTCAAATCAGTGCTCTTTGAGAGGATCCTGGGGAGAGTCAGTGAGCCTCTTATAGGTTTTCTGTGAAGATCTTTAAGTAAGAAAAGGTATACATTTACTTTAGGAGAAAAATAGTTTTGCAGTTAGAAATCATTTGAAAGAGGCAAAATTCTAAGACAAAGCCAAAGGATTCCTTGGTTCTATCTTTGGTGGGTATCTTTTATGTTCAAGAGGGAGGGACAGAGACAGAGACTATGCTTCTTGCAGAAAGTGCCATCTTACTTCATCGGAATGATACTCAGGAGCTATGAGCTTAGAACTTCCTTGTCTATACCACTGACCAAAATGTTAAGGGACTTTAGGGCATCTTCTTACTCATGACCCTCACAATCAGAAACGATGTTATCTTGATCAGGACCTTCTTGGATTTATCCCTTATTACCAAATGGTGAATACTAAACACCCCAGCAGGTAGCACAGGGAAGTTTGGATTATGAGATGATAATATTTTGGCCTACTACTTAGCATCTTTTGGCTCAGTTACCTTATAGATTATGTTCCTTAAGTCAATATGTCATCTACAGTGTCTACAGTGCTGTTTTGAAGTCTCAGGCCATTTTCTACCATTGGCTCATCAGACATCAGAGACCAAGAAGCTGCTGCATTCTCAGAAGGAAATGTTAACAGGCATTGGGAGCAGAAAGCTGTTGGGCGGGGAACAGAAACACGGGAAAAGAGAACCCCAGCGTGGGGATGGACACAATACAGGATTCACCCCAACTGGGAAAAATGAATGGGGGAAATGGAGGCTTCCCTCCTCCCTTCTTCATATTTGGACATGGATGATCATAACAAAATACCCTTGTGATTGGAAACTTGTATCAGTTTCCAGATGATTAGATCTTGAGTTATGATTGACACACAGTTAAAACAGACAAAAGTAATTACTTGCCAAACATTTATTAATTTTTCACACAGTCCAATTATTTCAACAAGAATGTCTTCAAGGTAGTATTAGGCCTCAAAGGATTGTGGGCTGATGAGTCTTGTCAAAGGGCCTTTAGAAACTTGCCTCTTTGTTCACACATTTTCCCCCTTTCCTTCCCTTAACATGTTCTTTGTGATCTCTTACTGGCCCTAGAGCAAGACAGATGTTTACAGGATACTGAGAAGGTTTCCTCTAAGCTAAAATTAACAAAAGGATTAATAATCTCAAACCCATCAAAACCTGGGGGAATAGAACTGAGCACTACAAACTACAGCAGACAGGTTTAAAATTTGAGCTTTGAAGTTGTTTGAAAAACACCTTGCTTTTGCTTCATGAGGTTTTAAGTGTTTAAGTGGAGTTAAGTATAAAAATACCTAATTCCAAATTTAAAATCTTGACTCTAAACCTTATTCTTAACAGACATTTCCTCCAGTTATGGGCTAATTTCACAGGGAGTTTTTCTGCAGAAGTCACTCTCCTGCATCAATTGAGGGTTGTAAAAACTCAGACACCCTGTGGAATCTGTGCTAATTATGCCACAAAAACAAATGAGAAATGATTTGGAGGTAAATTAATGAAATTTAGTCCCAAGAAAAAAAGATCAACTCGAACTCTAAAAACGTGTGAACTCTCCACAAGATGGTCAGCCATTATGACTCAAATTCTTCTGAGTCTCGAATTGTTGCATTATTCTTACTTTTGAAGGCAAAAAGCCAACGTGTTTCTCAAACAAAATTCCATAAACAAATGACAGGTGTTTTCAAAAAATGCACACCACATCAGCACCAAAGAGCAAAGACATCTTGCAGTAAAGAACTACTTGAGGAAGAATAAAAGACAGGAGTACGAAGTAATGAAACGAGTGTAGCTTAAGATTTTGGAAGAAAAGACACATTCTAACATCAGAGAGTTTTCCCACAACCAGAAACACGTGAGTTACCACTTGGGACCCAGTGCTTCTCATTTTCTTTTGCACAAAACGTTGGCAGGTGTCGGGATACCGGTAGCATCTTCTAAGAGCGGTACTGAGACCTCTGCTCCTGGATGTACTCATACAGAGGGCTGGAGCGCACTGGCACGTTGGCGAACTGACGCGTGCCCGGCTCCAGGATGTGCTTTTGACCCTTTTCTTCTCGGGATTGTCTCTCCCGGACTTGGCGGCGCCTCTGCTCCTCTTCCCGCTGGCGCCGGAGTTGCTCTTCCTGGAATTTCCTCTCCCGCTCCTGGCGACGCCTCTGCTCTTCTTGCTGCAGCTCTCGCTCCTGACGACTCCTCTCCCTGGTAAACTGCTCCTCACCCCGGTACTGACGGTCGCGCTCCTGCCGAAGCAGCTGCTCTTCCTGCTCCTCCAGGAGCTGCTCGTCTTCCTCGCGGAACTTCCTGTCGCGCTCCTGGCGGCGCAGCCGCTCCTCCTCCCGTTCCTGGCGCAGCTCTTGCTCTCTGCGGAACTTCCTGTCGCGCTCCCGGCGCAGCTGCTGCTCGCGCTCCTGGCGGCGCAGCTGCTGCTCCTCACGGCGCAGCCGCTCTTCCTCTCTTTCCCGGCGGAGCTCTTGCTCCCCGCGGAATCTTCCGTCGCGCTCCTGGCGGCGCAGCTGCTCCTCTTCCCGTTCCTGGCGCAGCTCTTCTTCCTCCCTGCGGAACTTCCTGTCGCGCTCCTGGCGGCGCAGCTCCTGCTCCTGGCGCAGCTCTTCCTGCTCCTCCCTCTCCTGGCGCAGCTCTTGTTCTCTGCGGAACTTCCTGTCGCGCAGCTGCTCTTCCTCCCTCTCCTGACGGAGCTCTTCCTCCTGGCGGAACTTCCTGTCGCGCTCCTGGCGGCGCAGCTGCTCCTCCTCCTGTTCCTGGCGCAGCTCTTGCTCTCTGCGGAACTTTCTGTCGCGCTCCTGGCGGCGCAGCTCCTGCTCCCGTTCTTGGCGCAGCTCTTGTTCCCTGCGGAACTTCCTGTCGCGCAGCTGCTCTTCCTCCCTCTCCTGACGGAGCTCTTCCTCCTGGCGGAACTTCCTGTCGCGCTCCTGGCGCAGCTGCTCCTCCTCCCGTTCCTGGCGCAGCTCTTCCTCCCTGCGGAACTTCCTGTCGCGCTCCTGGCGGCGCAGCTGCTCCTCCTCCTGTTCCTGGCGCAGCTCTTGTTCTCTGCGGAACTTTCTGTCGCGCTCCTGGCGGCGCAGCTGCTCCTCCCGTTCCTGGAGCAGCTCTTCCTCCAGGCGGAACTTTCTGTCGCGTTCTTGGCGCAGCTGTTGCTCGCGTTCCTGGCGGCGCAGCTCCTGCTCCTCACGGCGCAGCTGCTCCTCTTCCCTTTCCTGGCGCAGCTCTTGTTCTCTGCGGAACTTTCTGTCGCGCTCCTGGCGGCGCAGCTGCTCCTCCTCCTGTTCCTGGCGCAGCTCTTCCTCCAGGCGGAACTTTCTGTCGCGCTCCTGGCGCAGCTGTTGCTCGCGCTCCTGGCGGCGCAGCTCCTGCTCCTCACGGCGCAGCTGCTCCTCCTCCTGTTCCTGGCGCAGCTCTTGTTCTCTGCGGAACTTTCTGTCGCGCTCCTGGCGGCGCAGCTGCTCCTCCTCCTGTTCCTGGCGCAGCTCTTCCTCCAGGCGGAACTTTCTGTCGCGCTCCTGGCGCAGCTGTTGCTCGCGCTCCTGGCGGCGCAGCTCCTGCTCCTCACGGCGCAGTTGCTCCTCTTCCCTTTCCTGGCGCAGCTCTTGTTCTCCGCGGAACTTTCTGTCGCGCTCCTGGCGGCGCAGCTCCTGCTCCTCCTCCCTTTCCTGGCGCAGCTCCTCTTCTCTGCGGAACTTCCTGTCGCGCTCCTGGCGGCGCAGCTGCTCCTCCTCCCGTTCCTGGCGCAGCTCTTCCTCCTGGCGGAACTTTCTGTCGCGCTCCTCGCGAAGCTGTTGCTCGCGCTCCTCACGGCGCAGCTGCTCCTCCTCCCTTTCCTGGCGGAGCTCACGTTCCCCGCGGACCTTACTGTCGCGCTCCTGGCGGCGCAGCTCCTGCTCCTCACGGCGCAGCTGCTCCTCCTCCCTT
>PVJS01064003.1:0-10345 GCA_004027185.1 Glis glis | reverse complement strand
GTTCCATCCCCAGAAACACACACAACACACACACACACACACACACACACACACACACACACACACACACACACACAAAGAAAGAAACGAAATACAGTAGTATAACATAAAGCTGAGCTGTGAAGAAAATGGTTTATGGTCATATCATATGTGCATTTAACTTACATGAGTTTAGACATATGACCTGGAGAGTAGGGGGAGGTAAGAAATAATGTGGGCAACAACCCAACATTTTATTTGAGAGCTTATATATTCAGCTGTATTAATTAGGGGGAAAGCTGAGCAACTGAAACAAAGGGGCTCCAAAAACGGTGACTTAAAGAAAATAGAAGTGCATCTTTCCTCTTTCTTAACAGTCTGTAGCTCCCCAAAGTCATCCACGGACATTCATTTCTGTATGCTCCTTATGTCCCTGAGACATGTCTCTAAATGAAGTGAAGTAGGTTTCTGTACATCTATTCTGCTACTATGGAATATGTAAAAGGGGACTCAACATGTAAAGGGTATTAGAGAGGTAGAAAAGAGAGGCAATGGCTGCTTCCTAGGGCCTAATATTCTAGCTGATGGTGGCAAATAAAGGAATTTGGAAGAGTTTGCAAGTGATATGGAACAGAAGTAGAGATTCTTGCAAGTATACTTACTTATCAATGTTACCAAGGTAGACAGCAATATATTCTTATTTTTGGTGGTTGTGGTATACTGGGGATTGAACCCAAGGACATTTCTACCGCTTAGCTACACACCTCTTGCTAGACTCATGCCACCACACCTGGCAAGACAATCTTTTATTAAGGATAAAAATCAGTCTTGTTGAGGATAGAAAATGTAGGGGTTTTTTTTGGTTGTTTACTTTTTTTATACCTCTCATGTCATTTTTCATAGCAGGTGTATACTTTTGTTAAGTAAAAATAACTGAAAAATTCTAAAAAATTCTACATTGGCATTGTTTCTTCTCTTCATATCCTTCTATATCACATCTGGTAAAATATAGTAAGAAAGTCCTTTCCTATATCTTCTATTTGACACTATAAATAAATGATGAAATACCAGGGTAAATTGTTCCAAAGTTTATTAAAAATTAAAAGTTTCCCAATTATTTTTTTGTTTTTGACCCTGAAGAAAAAGCTGGAAAGGTTATAAATCAGATGCCTGGTAAAAGTTATTACAAAAATGATGACAGAAACATTGTTTTTCAATTAGTATTAAATATTTCAATGGAGGCTTAAACAATCAAATCTGAAGAGACAAAAATCAATAGACTGTCTAGGGAGGTACAGCATCAACACAGGTGTGTCATGGTTATTTTTATGTGTCAACTTGACTGGGCCAATAGATGCCCAGATTATCTAGTTTAAAATTAATTTTTGAGCCGGGCGTGGTGGCACATGCCTGTAATCCCAGTACTTCAGAGGCTGAGACAGGAGGATTGCAGGCTCCAAGCCAGCCTCAGCAACTTGGTGAGGCCCTCAGCAACTTAGTGAGACCTTGTTTCAAAATAAAAAATAAATAGGGGTTCGGGTGTAGCTCAGACACAGAATGCCCCTGGGTTCTGGATGCATCTGCAAGGGTATTCTAGAACTGATTAGCATTTGAATTGGTGGATCCAGTAAAGCGAAATGTCCTCTCCAATGTGGGTAAGCATAATCCAGTCTATTGAAGGTCTATATAGAACAAAAAGTGAAGAAAGGTTCACTTTTCTCTCTTCCTGACTGCTTTGAAACCCTGGTCTTCTTCTGTCCATGGACTATGACTCAGATCACTGACCTCCCTGAGTCTCCAGCTTGCAGATGGCTAATAGTAGGACTTACTCTCCACAATCACATCAGCCAATTCTTTATAATAAATTTCATCTTATATCTACACAGAGGTAGAGGCACAGGTACTGGTAGATATACAGGTATCTCTGATTGGTCCTGGTTCTCTGGAGAACCCTAATAGAAGTGGCAAGAGTAAAGTAATAATACTTGCTGTTTAATAAGCCCCTTCGTATCAAAGACAAACTTAGGAACAGATATTCAGAAAATTAATTTTACGCCTTGAAAGAAAGGAAACAAATCTTTCCTCTGAACATGTCAAAGATAGAAAATGGGTTTAAAACATAGTTAATTGCCTTTTAAGAAGAGTCTGCCTGATTTAGAGGAAACTGATAACAAGAAAGGACCTTAAAGGTCTTTTATTTCTCACTTATCTTCTGCAATCTGTGTGCAGCATCTGAAATCACTGACTACCTTCTTTATTGGAAACTGTTGTCATTTATCCATCTATGACACTAAATCTTCTAATGTTTTTTCCCATTTCACTAGGTTACTGAATGACAGTCATAGCCATGCATTTGAAATACAAAAGTGAATAAAAAATGATCCAGGTACCCAAGATGCTTACAGTCAAACAGGGTAAACACAGATAAATTAACCACTACTGTGCTTTGAGAGGGATATTTAGGCAAAGGGTATCAAAAATAACCCTGAAGAGGAATTAGATAGGACCTCATGTGGGTGAAAGGGTGGTTCAGGAATATAAGGGACCCAAAGTGACGGGGAATGCTTTAGTTACCTTTTTTTTGTCACTATGATCAAAATACCTGACAAGCACAACTTAGAGGAAAACTTTATTTGGGATCATTGTTTCAGAGGTTCCATTCATGGTCGGCCAGCTCCAAGGGAGAAACCAAGGCAGCAGTATGTGTGGAGGAGAAAAGCCAGTCACAGCTCATGGCAGCAGGAAGCAGAGAGAGCCAGAGAAAAGGATCAGGGACAGATATAGTCCCCAAGGTCACACCCCCAGTGACCTACCTTTTCCAGTCACACCCTACCTGCCTACAGTAAGTAGACTTACCCAGTAAGTCCACTCAAATTATTAACCCATCAGTGATTTGTCCACTGATGAGGTTACAGCCCTGAGTCAATTATTCCACCTCTGGGCATTTTTGCATTGCCAACACATGAGCTTTTCCAGGGGACATTCTATATCTAAGCATAACAAGGAATGAAAAGTGTATCACATAGCAAGAAATTATATTCATTAATTCAATCAACAAGTATTTACTGAACACCTACTACCTACTAGGCACTTAACTGGGAGCTGAGTATTCAATGGTAAAAAAAAAAAACCCAGCATGGACTACTTCCTTTATTTTGAAAGCAGAAGACAGACATTAACCTAATAATCATACCATTTCAGGGGTAATTATCATCTGAGGAAGTACTCAGAAGAAAAGAAGATCATTCCATAATGGTGTGAATTCTTATCCCCCACAAGGCTGGAGATTGTCTGGGAAGACTTCTGTGAGAAATAATTCTTAAACTGGCATCTAAAAGATGAGTGAGTAGTAGTTATCTAAGTGAAAGGAAAAAATAGATTCAGGACAGAGTGTGACACAGATGAGACAACAAAAACAAACGAACAAAAAACAGGTAGGCAAGGAATAAATAATGGAAGACATTGAAAGTTACAGTAGGGATTTTAGATTTCAGTCTTTATCCTAAAAGTAGGGTAAGCCTTCAAAATGAAGAATTTTGTGCTGTGTTTGTGACACAGATTTCCATTTAAGATCATGTGGACTTCAAGGATACAATGTAAATTGAAAAAAGAAGAGACATGGGTAAAATCCATTGGCAGTCTATTCACTTAGTTAACAAATATTTATTAAGCACCTAGTGAGTGGCAAGCACTGCTGGAGTACTGCAGATATGGGAATAAACAAGGTCCCTGACCTTATGCAATTTGTACTCTATTAAAGGGAGGCAGACAACAGGCAAATAAACACTCAGAGTCTACAAAGTCATGAGTGGTAAATGCTATGAATGAAAATAAAGTAGTGCCAGAGAATGGTGAAGGAAGAAAAGTAGAAAAGATTTTATCACAGGATACTGGGAATCTAGGCTACACATGATGACAGCTTGGATTAAGGTGGCGGCAGTGAGAGAAGTGGGTGTATTAAAAGCTATTAGGAACCTGGTGTGGTGGCACACACTTGTAATCCTAGTACTTGGGAGGCTGAGACAGGAGGATCGCAAGTTCGCAACCAGCCTCAACAACTCAGTGAGGTCCTCCACAACACAGTTAATGTTAGATTGAAGACTGAGTGAGAAGGAAGGAAATAGAGACAGTAAGACTAAACAAGACTAAAATCTTAAATTGTTAAACGAAAGAGATGGGCAATAGAATGACAGTTTGAGGGAAATGTGGGAGTCTAAGTAAGGTTTTGTGGCTCTTTCTCTTTGGTTTTCAGACTAGAGAGGCACACACTCAAAAAAGTACCTTTAGAAAGGTAGAACTACATATACAAAAGGCAGAAAGGCCTGTACTAAGGCAAAAAGGCTGTAGAAATTGTAAAGATGCAGGGAACATTCAGAAGGTATAAGCTGCAGGATAACCTCGGCTTGGAGGGTGAGTGAAAGGGAGGGGTTTAATATGATTCTTGGGCTCACAGTTTAGGTGACTACAGACTGTTTTACCACCCAGAAGGGAATGGTAATTTTAAGGCTTAAAAAAGAGAAAAAAAGGTCTATGAGAAGGAAATGAAGATGAGTTCCGCTTTATAAAATGAACTTGTGGTTATATTTGATACCCAAGTGGAAATACTCAGTAGGCAATTAGATATTTCAGAGCTCAGCATGAAATAAATAAGTTCTTTAGTACATGGATAGTAGGTAACAACATGTGTTTTTACACCATTACACCAAAAATACATGAGGAAGAAAAATATATTTAAGGAAGAATAGAGTAAGGTTCAGAACAGAGCCCTGGGGAGTCTTTAAGATATAACACAGAATGTGCAAAATATTCATATCCATTTAAATCCACTACTGTTTTCCTTCCTAGCTTCCGAAATTTCAATATAAATGTCTTATACTTTTATATTTTTCAAAGCTGACAAATACAATAAAACCAAAAAGAATCTTTTACCACTGATACTACTGATTACTATACTTTAGCAACATACTTATGATGAAATACCTTTTAAATTGTTATCAGGACTGTAAATGGTCTGTAAAAGAGTCAACATAATATTGGTGAATGTGTTGAAAAATGTGAGTATGTGGTATTTTTGCCAATGTTATGGAATTACCTTGAGATCCAAAAAAAAAAGGATAGGATTGTTTTGTATATCCTACAAGTTCATAAATGATATTTGTTCAACAAATATGAGATGCTGAAAATGGAGAAAGATAAAGATAAAACACAATGTCTGAGCTTGAGGAGCTATTAGCCTATATCATGGTACAGGAGTTGGTGGCAAACTATTGCCCGTGACCAAATCTGGCCCACTATCTATTTCTGTAAATAAAGTTTTATTGGAATATAGTCACTACCCATTTGTTGCTACACTGTCTATGGCTGTTCATGCACCAAAGTTGAGAAGTTACAATTCAGACTGTATAGCCTGCAAAGCCTAAAATACATATTATCTGACTCTATAGAAAAAGTTTGCCAACCACCTATAAAGAGCAGAATAAGCCTGTAGAAAATATTATTTATAGGAAGAGAATACTGTCTCAGAGGTTTGGAGCAAGTTTAATAGGGCAGGTAATATTTAAAGATAAGTAAAAGTTCACCAAAAACAGGAAAAGAGGTTAAAAAAAATCACACATAAAGGCACAGGATGAGAAGACACTGTATTTTAAGAAAACAGGAACGAGCACAGTTCATTTTGTATATAGGATATTGAAGGTGAGACAAGCGAGAGAATGGCAACGAAGGAGGCTGGTAAAATAGGGAAAGGTTAAGTTACCTCGTCAGAAGTTTAAATTTTATATTACCATCAACAGAAGGATACAATTTATCAAAAAGTTAGAATTCTAATATTTAAGTATAAGTTTTTTGAAATTAGAATAGCTTCAACATTATTCTTTTAACTTTTTTTTTCTGGTTTGTATTGACACTGATTTTCCTGTATGAGAGGAAAAAGAGTGAGATTATGGATTCCCATATCATCCTGCATATCATCTTGGGTATAAAAATGGACATTTTATTTCATATTTGAATACCATGCAATTCATCATGCTGTCATTGGAAAAAAGACTGGGAACTTTAGCCTTAGGAAACAGGAATTAAATGGAAGTCATGAACAAGGGAATGGCGTGATCAAGTACAATTTTTAGGAAGCTTAACTCTAGTGACAGGAAGGGAAGATGGGCAGAGAAATACTATCGGGAGAGCAGTTACTAAACAGGTGATGTGAAAGGCAACGTTTAAGGCAGAAGTACAGGGGAAGGAAAAAGGCTTAGAATATATAAGGAGAAACTGAATAGAATATTTGGAGTACCTCTTCAGTAGGCAACCGAAAAGAGACTCATGCAGAAGATAAGATTTAAAAATGGTGGCGGCTGAGACAGTAGAAATCGATGAAATTTCTTCAGGGGTAGTTATCACATGCATGGAGGAAATTAACTAAAGAAAAGACAGAAGAAAACTCATTTTTAATATGCAAAGTAAGAACAGGAGAGGAACAGGAAAAAAAAAAGTGAGGCTACAAAGGTCAAGTGCATAAATTCAAGAAAATAGCTCATGACATAGAATCAAGTTGTTGAGATACAGTCATAGGGTCTTCCAGTGACAAAGTACAAGATAATGCACGGAGATATACAACAACTAAATGTTTATCTATAGGACAAAGAACCAAGAGATACTCCTGGAAAAGGACAAGGGAGCTGAGTGAGAGGGACCTGGGCTGCAATCCCAGCTCTGCTATCTTGGGCAAGTTAAACTTTCTAAACTTCAGTTTTCAACCTACAACATGTATACAGGTTGAACATGATTACTCTAAAAATCCAAAACCCAAAAGACTCCAAAATCAGAAACTTCTTGGGTGACAACATAACGCTACAAGTGGGAAATCCCACACCTGACTTCACGTGATAGACTGCATTCAAAACACAGGCATACTAAAAACACTGTATAAAATTACCTTCAGGCTATGTGTATAAGGTATAAATAACACAAACATGACATATGTGTTTTGACTTGTGCCCTATCCCAAAGATATATCGTTGTATGTATGCAAATATTCTAAAATCCTGAAATCTGAAACACTTTTTGTCCCAAGCATTTTGGCTATGGGATATTCAATCTCTAACCATACTTGTTTCTTCATAGGGGTATAGTGAAGAACAAATAAGATAATGTACTTAGAATTGTGCCTAGCACATACAAATAATTGAATGTTGGCACTTATCACTAAAATAATTTTTACTGGGAAAGGAAAACCATGAAATCATTGTAAATTACTGTCTAAATTACTGCTGCTGGAGTCAGAAGGGACAACTGTTAAATATCAAGGAGGATACAAAACATGACCATATTTTTACATAAAACTACAGCACATTTTAACTGGAACCACTGTGTAGAATTATACAGCAATATAAATAAGGGAACTAACATACAACACAACAAGACATAATTGGGTCTTCCGTGTGAGAAAAAAGAAAACTAAGAAAGGGACACAATAAAAGTCTATACAAAAGATTTCTAGTACTGCCCAGAGAAAACAGAAGAACTGACCAGCAGATGGAGCTCTCTAGAATGTGCTGGTAGGCTAAACTTCATAGTAAAGAAGGAAATCATTATGATGTCTAAATTTTATTTCTTAAATATATTTAAAACTGTTTTAATGACCGAATAACTTTAGTAGTAGCCAAGTTTTCCAACATACCTCAACATTGATATTAATATTTTAATTAGTCAACAGATATTTTAGAATATAGAATATCAGAAATCTCTGGTATCTTAGGTAATTCTGGTTTTGAGACTGAACATGAGCAATTTGATTTTGAGATGCTCCTGGGAAATCTGCAAGGGTAAGAAACCAGGCCTTGACCCATAAAGCACCTGTCAAGTCAAGCTTAACTCAGTCTAAGAAAGCTCAGGTTGCCCTATTTTTTTTTTTTTTACCTGTGGCCACTAACATGACATATAAGACCAAATCATTCTTTTGTGATTATTCCTAAGCATTTTTACCCTTAGAAGAACCACTGGTTAACTATCCAGGCCTATGCCTAAAGGAAAATCAAAACTACTAAGTGATTAAAAAAAAAATAGCAACTAACTTGAGAGGCAAAGTTTAACCTTATTGGATAAATATCTATACCCATCTGTCTCTAAAAGCTTACAAGAAGCTGCTAGGAAATGTTAAGATTAATGTTAAAAAATAAATTAATCTGAAGATTCCAGTAAGGGAACTGTGAAGACCTATGTGTATGGATTAAAAGAAATAGGATCAATATTGATTACATGGTTTTAGATGACAGCATTCACAACCCACAGATTTTCATTTCCTGAACAGGGCTTGTTCAGGAGTTGTGCCAAAAACAGAGAGTACAGATACAACTATTATGTTTTTAAGACATATCTACAATTAACATTCACACTGATTCACTGATTTCCTCCTGCTACTTCCCTATGCTGCCAAGCTCATGTGCTCAAGGAGAAGAATCTATAATTTTAACACTGTAAGGAAAACTGAATTAGTTTGTAAAATAAAAAACAAACAAAAACCCCGAAATACTGAAAAACTAAATTTCCACAGAATCCATATACTATAGCCTGAAGTCAAATATAAGTAATTTTTTCACTTACCCATTTAGAAATTAAGACCATCTCCCCCTTTTAAGAATTAGAATTTAATCTCCTCAACACAATGACAAATAATAATAAAGCCAAACACTGTGTGCATCTAGTCCTTAGGGAAGCCTACTTAAGCAGCTTGTCTATATAGGAGCACCCATACACAAAAATCTGAAGTAAATTAGATGATTCTGGATGACAAGATAAAAGAGCTTTCATGCCCCGCCACAATAGCACATATGTCAGGGAAACCAAAATAAAGTAGGTATGAAAACCTGTAAACTTTCATTTTGGGGACACTTAGTGTAAAACCTTAGCTACTTTGCATCACAGACAATGCCTGATATTGAATAAGTCAATCATACTATATATAAGTTCACTATTACCCAAAGGTTCAAATTATAAATCATTTAGTTTCAGTTCGTTTATGCGGAACACCTTATTAATTAATACTATTGGCTAAATGACACAGATGCGATATGTTTAAGAAAGTGCAAAGTAGTCTTATCCTTTACCCAAAGTGGCTTGGTTCAAATTTTCAATTCTAGATTTGAATTCCTGGGAGACAACACCAACAGCGTCAGCTTCAAAGGGATTTGCCCCACTTTTTTTCAGTACTGTATGTAATTAAGAAAAAAAAAAGGAAAACTGAATCACCATAAAATTTTACTATTCTGTGGATGATGTGGATAGAAAAACCTTAGCAAAACCCAGTTTTACTCAAGAAAAGCACTTTGACTTAACCTAGTGTTGCATTGAGAGTGTGGGTGACAATCAGCATGCCATTCCTCTCCAACTTTCGAAAACTTGAATACAAAATAAAAAAAGACAGCCGGGCGTGGTGGCGCACGCTTGTAATCCCAGTACTTGGGAGGCGGACACCACGGAGGATCGCGGTTCGCGGCCAGCTTCAGCTACTTAGTGAGGCCCTCCACAACTTTGTGAGAACCGGTTTCAAAATAAAGGATAAAAAATAGGGACGGGGGTGTAGCTCGGCGGTAGAATGCCCCTGAGTTCAATCCCTGGTACCGCAAAAAAAAAAAAAAAAGACATACTGCCCCTCTTATTACTACCACCATAAATATGAATGGCCAATGGAAACTTAGCAGTTTAGCAACTCTTTGTAGCTCTCAAAGAGTTTCTCAGTGCCTGGAACCTTATTTTATTCCAACATCTAGATAACTTCTATTTAAAATCCATGTGAAACATCAACTTTGAAGCCAGATTCTCACCTGCTCTGTCAGGGCTAGAGGATCAAATACAGCGATACCAGCTTTGCATTAACTTCAAATTCAACTTAGGGTGTGTCCAGGTTGCCGGAGAGCCTGCCCTACCACTGCCCATCAGCGCGAGGGTGCCCCGGCCTTCCGGAGCGAGTCTCCCGCGTGACAGGGCGCCTGGAGGGAGTCTCGCCGCGGGGAGACCAGAGCGGCGCCTCGCCCCCTCCACCAGCTCTCTCCCAAGGAGGCCGCAGCCCCGCCCCGGCAGGGTCTCCGCGGTCACCTGCCCTTAGCCCAGGCGGCGGGGCCGCGGGTTCGGCCCCCGCCGGGGCCGGGGAGGAGCCGCCAGGGCTGGGCTTACCCGCCGCCTCCGGCTCGCTGCAGCCGCCCCGCTTCCTTGCGGAGCAGCCCGAAGCACTGCGTCCAGCAGCAGTTCCCCATCGCATGCCGCCCAGGCGCCGCCGCTCCGCCTCCTCCTCCCGCTCGCAGCCCAAGCCCGGGCCCGGCAGCCGCATCCGCGCGGCACCAGCCGAAAGAGGGCTCGGACGAGGGCGGGCCGG